>AYEL01078310.1:0-21540 GCA_000484575.1 Olivierus martensii
TCTTAATTATAAAATAAAATTAAATTAAATTAATTAAAATATCAGTAAAAATCTCAATGTATTTAGATTTTAGGGAGATGTTGTTAGTCAAGTTAATAACTTAAACTTTCTATATAATCCCATATAAAATATGGGAGTATAAATTTTTAAAAGACAATATCTTTAAAATTATTAATGTCAATGAAGATATATATTTATTATTGAAAGAATTGTGAACAGCTTGGCCAATTTTAATAAAAATTTGTTTAACTTCTATAGATTTAAGTTGCTGTTCTTGATTGATTCATTTACTGATGTAAAAAGCAAAAAGATGAAAAGAAATATTGACAAAACAGTTAACATATACAAAGTAGAAAATTATTAATTTCAATGAAATAATAATAATTTGAAATATAATAATTAAATTTAAAGTGGATAAGTTATTCAATGAATTAGATATAGTTTTATGCTAGAAATAGATTAATACCAAGTTCTATACTTTGTAATGTGCTGAAGATGGGTGTACTGAAAATGTTACAAAAGTTAAATAAATTGTGAAATATTCTGTATCTGCTAAATTGTGCTAGTGTTAATCTATTTCTAATTAAATAGAAAAAGTAAGCAGTAATCATTAGATGCTTTATATGATGTTGATGATAAAAAGTAAAGCCAAGTAATTTAATATTATAGATTTAATAAATTAAAATGTCAGTATATGTGATGGCTTATCTGAAACTACCCTAAATGGATAAATTAAATAATAAAACAATGTATTAGAAAAGAATATAGAGTATTTATTTTAATTTAATGTAACTGTTATTCTGCAAAATTTTCCTTATGCCATATTGTATTATATTTGGTTACACTAACATTCATAAGAAAACATCAGGAATACGATTTTATCAATTCATAAAGATGATGAATAACAAGGCAAACGGATTTTGTTTATATTTACATACTGTGGTATCAAATATATATACAGGAATGTACTGGGAGCAGTAACAGAACTGCAAAATGTGAACTGCTATGCTATTAAAGGAAAAATGATTCCTAGACCAATGTAAATGGGAAGTTTTATGACTTAAAAATAAAAATATTATCTTAATTATTTTATGACATAACTTTGAAAAAATTATAAACTGAAACAATGCAAAGTAGGGTCTGGATTTTATAAAGGAAAAATAAAGTATAGAGAATTAAATTCTTTTGCTCAATTAAATTTATTAAAATTTGAAAACTGTTTATGACATCTGAGATAATAACAGGAAGATATCCTGAAAATTTCAAATAGATATCTTAAAAATAATGAAAATATCATGAGTAACATAAATATTCAAATTTTTAATAAAGTTATGAATATTTGAATATGTCTGATTGAAATATATTACAAAAGTGTAATCAAAATAACAGAAATTCAGTTTTTCTTTCAGAATAATTGGGAGTAATAAACTGGCCATTCAATGTTTTTTAGAACATTTAAAAATCATCATCATCATATATATATTAATAGTCAAACATAGCTGGCTAGCTGTCCCTTTTTCAGACGAACCACTATACTGATTTCTTAGAAAAGTCTAATTTTCGGATGTCTGCAACAGCCAAAATTATTTGTCGTTATTAATAATTAAAAAATTAAAAAATAAAAATTGTAGTTTATATTATTGCCAATAGATGGCGCTAAGTGTTAGCAGCATAGTGATAACATATGGCTTAACTGATTTCTTAACACCACCGATATCTGTCACGATAACATCATGTCGCAGCGATGATAACGTCAAATATTATTATACTAACATGACATCACGATATATCAGTTTTGTCGTGCCATGATGGCGTCACATAGGGGACTGCTTGGAGGACTGTCATCACTAATGTGAAATACATTGGAATCCATTAATTTTGTGTCCAATTTTAACATAAATTTAGCCAGCATACATATCAGGATAACGTAATCGCGAGTCACATTTTATTTCAGCATCGTATGATATTACTATTCATTAATGTTTTACATTATTATGTCATCATCGCACTGACGATTATTAATAATTTAAAACTTAAGGAAAAAAGTTAAATTAAAATTGTAATTCTAAAAGACAAACTGCAGAAGTGGCACAATAACTTAATAATGATTGCCATCTAATGATTCCTGTGTGTTTTCAAAATTTTTCCAATGATATTCCAAGATTGCTGTGGATTTTGAAAGCTTATCCGCTCATTTATATGAGCAAATTAATAGTCAAACGTGGCTGGCTGGATATCCCTTTTTCAGTTGAACTATTGTACCGATTTCTATAAATAGGGCATCTTTAGAAAAGTTTAATTTTTGGATGTCTGCAACAGTCCAAATTATTTGTTGGTATTAATGATGTAAAAATTAAAGAATAGAAATTAAATTGAAATTGTAGTTCCTCTAAAAAGACAGAATTTGCATATGGTGGTGTAATGTAATAATGGATATCATTTTATGATTCCTCTTGGATTCCTTACATGAATTTGGAAGTATTTTTATCATTATATACAGTATTATTAGATGTAATAATGGATATCATTTTATGATTCCCTCTTGGATTCCTTACATGAATTTGGAAGTATTTTTATCATTATATACAGTATTATTAGATTAAATCACAAGATTATATTTCTGCTCATTTATATGAGCAGGTAATTTCTAGTACTGTATATATTAATAGTCAAACGTAGCTGGCTGGATAGATGTCCCTTTTTCAATCGAATCACTGTGCTGATTTCTATAAATATGGTATTGTTAGTAAGGTCTAATTTTTGGATGTCTGTGACAGCCAAAATTATTTGTTGTTAATAATAATTTAAAAATTAAATTGAAATTGTAGTTCCTCTAAAAAAACAGAATTTGCAGATGGCACTGTAACATAATAATGGATGCCATTTCACAATTCCCTCTTGGATTCCCACATGAGTTCAGAGGTGTTTTTGTCGTTATATACAAATATTATTAGATTAAATCACAATATTATATTTCCCTCATTTATATGAGCGGGTAATTTCTAGTACTAATTAATCCAGTTACCAATAATATTTTATAAGTTACAGTAGAGTCTCCCTAATCCAACACACACGGTTCTGGGGCTTGTCAGATTTCAGAGATTTGTCAGATTATTAGGTATTCAATGTAAAAAAATGGAATCACACAAACAAATATGCTCAGTTTATTAAGACTTTCCTGTCACTGCTCTTACTGTTCAAATCTTTCACAACTCCTCAATTTTATCCCAATTTCTTTTAATATCACAAATGGTGGCTCATCCAATACCATAAAATGAAGCCAAATCATTAAATTTTTGTCCCAAGTCAAGTTTCTCAATTATTTCTGCCTTTTCGACCATAGTCAATGTCTTGTGTTTGCGTTTTTCACTTTTTCCAATTTGTGACATTTGTAAAGATAGATAACAAACACTGATACAGTAAAAACACTATTTTACAGTAAACAGTGTACTGAATTTAAAAATTAGTCTGACTATAAGCTTGAGCAACAAATGAATAGTGATTGACAATTTGTTTATGTCAGTTTCTCTCTCTCTCACATCGACAAGTTGACATAAAAATTTCACTTGAGCAGCTTGATAGTTTGCGGAGTGTCAGATTACAGAGACTCACTCAACTGTATTTGATAAATAGTGTGATGTGCAAATTATGTAAAAAATACAATTCCTCACAAATCTAAAAAAATTTCATAGAACATTGAGATTTTGATCTAGAGAGATGATTTTTTCTTTCTGTGGTTATTTGTTTAATATAATATTTTCTTGTAAGAACTTCAATTAATAAAATTAACCATTTTACTATAATTTGAAAAGATTTAACACACAAATATCTTAAAAAGTAATGGAATTAAATTAGTAGTCTAAGAAAAATGTTATCTACAATTTGGAATATTTCAACCAATTTTTAGTATCATCAACCATTTTTACAGAAGTGCTAGTGATCTATTTCAGAGTCAATATAAATCGTGCTTCTAAGATAATACAGTGAAAAAGAATGTTGTTTTTATTTTTTTTTTAATAATATTTTATTCAATTATTTAACCCCTCAAGTGCTGCAGATGTTTTGAAATTAAGGTTAATTAATATGCAAAAAAAAAAAAAAAATTAAAATAGTAAAATTTCATTTAATTCTCAACAAATTTTTTAAAATTTTCAGTATTTATTGCAGATTTTGTTGAGTGAAGTTATGTAATATAATTATTAAAAAAATTACATGCATTCATTAAAATGTTATCATTTTTATTAATATTTCATATCTACTAATTTGTTCTAGCTTCAATTACACAATTTTTAGTAGTTTTTATAATTTTTTTTTATTTATATCAAAAAATTCTAACATATATGAATTTACATTCCTCTAATTGGACCACAGTTGGTTTATTGTTGCTCAGCACACAATGCCTCATACCCACATGCAAAATAGGATTGGCTGTAATTTCCCTGAATGGTTGATGTAAAGTAATAAAAGTGCCATGCCCCTTTAAACAGCCAGAGGTTTTTAGAAAATGTTGCCCTTTTTAATAGCCACCCTCTGGCTATTAAAAGGGGCAGCATTTTCTAAAAGAGCATGATAAACCCAAATAATACCATAGCAATTAACAATCAGTACTTCAGTCAATAGATATAAATGTAAAAATTTAATTTATAAAAATTGGTATAAATCCTCAAAACGAAAGAAAAAGGGCATGTGATAAATTTTATGGAACCAGAAATGATCTCTAGTGCTTGGAGGTGATTGTTTAAAGTCAACAAAGCAGATTAATCCTTTGCGCTCCTAAAAAATATTTTTTTTTTAACGATCTACCGCACTAGCGCGTCCATTTAAAAAAATTATGATGTTTTGTTTTTTGCCATAACTTTTTTGCACTTTAATATTTTCTATTCTAGTTAGAGGAAGTAAGCAGAAATCATTAGATATATATAGTTTTATGCATTATTTAATACTTCTAATAACTCAAATAAGGAAAAACAAGCTACAAAGAATATAAGAATTAAAATCAAAAATTTTCCCCCTAGATCTTTAACTGAAATCCATTAAACAGACTTTTCTTTAACTATGCTAATTCATATCTGTTTTTTGATTTGAAGATAATTTTCTTTTTTGAAGAATCTTCTTTGTGGGTTAGAAGAGAAAGGTGATGAACTGCTCTATGGGTTAGAAACAAATTTTTTGCTTTATTTTTTTTAATATCATCATTAAACATGACAAATTTAACACACTGCTGCTAGGCTGAGATGAAGTGCGGTCAAATTTAAGTCATCACATTGACTGGCATGCTTTTCAGTTTGTTTTGCTTTACATAAACTATTCTGTTTACAAGTAATATATCTAATTATAGAAGTGATATATATATTCAATTTCATTGGAATGACATCATTCTGGCTGAGATGAAGTGCGGTCAAATTTAAGTCATCACTTTGACTGGCATGCTTTTCAATTTGTTTTGCTTTACATAAACTATTCTGTTTACGAGTAATATATCTAATTATAGAAGTGATATATATATTCAATTTCATTGGAATGACATCATTCCATATCCGTTTCCTTAACTACAGATTTTTATCACTACTTTTTCCAGTGCTATGTTGCTAATTGGGAATAAACACAATTTTTAAACATTAACTTATTATTCACAAAATTAAAAAAACATAAATTTATAATACTATTAAAACTGTACTAAAAATATTTATATAACAATTTATCATTTATAAAAAATTCACCATCTGCAATATGCATTTCGGGCTAATTCTGGCCCTCTTCAGTTACATTGATATGTGAATTTCATAAAAGAATTTTCTTAACTAATTTCTCATTAAATAATTCTAAGCTATTCTTCATTAATAAGTTTCCAATTAATTCTTTAAATACCTGAAATCTGTTTACATTTTTGTTGAAATTAAGTTTTTTGTTTTTTCCCCCCCTTAAAAATCAAGAGGAATTGTTTCATATAAAGGAACGAAAATGAATCTTATATTATAATTCATTGATTTATAATTAATTATTGAAAAAGCGGATATTGGCAGTTATTCTATAATATTACATCAAAAAGTGAAGAATTCTCTAATTTTTGAATATTTTATTATAATTGTAACTAATCATATTTCACTAGTAATGTTATAAATCCTATATAATAAGCTAATATTCATTAAATGCAAATTAAATTTTATAACAATTTTATACATTTTAAAATATTTTGTTGTTTACTAGTGTTTAGAAAAAAATTATATATAAAAAAAAATTTTGATAGAGTACAAAACTTGTTTCAAACTATAATAAACAATGATATATGTAAGGATAGATCAATATGAAAATTGTGAGGGAAAATTATAAATAGTTTTAAACAGAGCTATATAATGTATAACACTGGACGACAACAGGAATTTTTGACAACTATAGTCTGTTTCGAGATAACCTGACAACCAAACCAACAAAGGAAAAACTGTATTCATATGCGATTTGTAAACAACAACATTTCATTAAATTTTGTCACGTGATTTTAAAATATATGTTTTTGAGATAACCTGACAGCCGAACCAACAAAGGAAAAACTGTATTCATACGCAATTTGTAAACAACAACAATATTTCGTTAAATTTTGTTACGTGATTTTAAAATATATGTTTTTAAATCATCTCAATAATTTAATATTTCGATATTTTATTACCCAAAACAACAAATTATGGGATAATATTAAATTTAACTAATAAGGACTATTTTGCTTTGTGTAGAAATACAACAATGGTAGTGATTTACTGTCAGGTTATCTTGAGATCGGAAGAGTACAGCAATGGTAGTGATTTACTGTCAGGTTATCTCGAAATAGACTATAGTGTATGCCATACAGATCCAGACACCAATGAATTAATAAAACTTAAGATCAGTTGTTTATTATTAATTGGAAAAAATGAAGATATCAAAGTATTAAATAGGTGATAAATTATAAGAAAATTTTTCTTTAATACTTGAAATTTGACTTTCATTATTTAGAAAGATTTAAATCAAATTAAAAAACATTTCTGGTGATTAAAATTTCTAATGTAATGAGATTATCTTAATTTGTGTGATGAAAAGATCATCACACAAAATAATAAATTGGCAATTTTTATTTTAGACTTATTATTTTCATAAGATATTAAATTTTTATTATAGAAAAATAACTGAATATCTGAAATATTTTCAGACACATGGTGAAGTTGAGCGTCGTATTGTTTCTCAGTTGTTAACACTAATGGATGGGTTGAAACAAAGATCACATGTTATTGTAATGGCTGCAACTAATAGACCAAACAGTATTGATCCAGCATTGAGAAGATTTGGTTAGTTTTAATTTATCCTATTATCATTTATTAATTTTTAATTATAATTTTATATTAAGTATTAAAAACAATATTTTAAACTTGCAGGAAGATTTGATCGCGAAGTAGATATAGGTATTCCAGATGTTACTGGAAGACTTGAAATTCTTCGTATACATACTAAAAACATGAAATTGGCTGAAGATGTCGATCTTGAAAAGGTAACCAATTCTAATTTTCATATTAAAATGTTTTATGAAATTAATGTTTTAATTAAAATGTTAGATTGCTGCTGAGACCCATGGATTTGTTGGTTCTGATTTAGCAGCTCTGTGTTCAGAAGCTGCTTTGCAGCAAATCAGAGAAAAAATGGATTTAATTGATTTAGAAGATGATCAGATTGAAGCTGAAGTACTTAGTTCTTTAGCTGTAACAATGGACAATTTCAGGGTAAGTTTTAAAGAAATTTTAACATCATAATTTTAATGTATTTTTAAAGTTATATAAAAAATAATATATAATTTGAAAGATGTCAAATATCAGTCTTCATCATTAGCCAAATTAATTTTCATTAAAATGTATTGCATTTGCAAAAAGATTGTCACTTGCAAATTTATATTGCAAATATAGTAAAAATTTCCATCTGTTAACTGCTCCATAATTAATAATAAAATAGTATGCATTCTACTTTTTATAAATGCAATTGCAATATCTTTTATTTTTTTAATAATGCAGTGCGTTTTTTAATTAACATATCAAAATTACAATTTCAAACAAAATTTATTTGATTCAGAATCATTTGTTTTGAATTTATCTACTGTATATGCTGTTTTCAAAACTCAGTCCATAATATTTTTAATCTAAAAAATAAATACACAAATCATTGTGATTTTATTTAAAAAAAAAATAAAATTTCTTTAAAATATTTAAATTATGTACTGATTACAATTTCTTGTTGTTTAATTTTTTTAAATTAAAAAAATTCTGATTTTCATTAAAAAATTGCAGTGCATTTTTGTCTTTCCAGTAAAAGAAAAACATCAAGTGCCTATTTGTTTCCTTCCATATTTAAGACCATACAAAACTGACAAAAATCAATATATCCTAACCAGTCTATTTTCTAAAGATGGCTGAAATGTCAAGTTTTAGAATATGTACACATTATTTGTTTTCACTTTTTGATATATTCAGACATATTTTAATGCCACCTACTGAAAATCAGCACAAACTTTCTAGACAGCCCAATATTTTGTGTTTGAAACTTTTGTAAATTCACATGCAAAAAAATCTAACTGTATATGGTTTATTAGAACATGATAGATATTCATCATGTTATGTAACTTTGATTTCATGTACATAACAAAAAATGTATATGAATGTTTAAATGCTTCCTATATTTATTTTTTTAATACTGAAAATACATATTTTCTATATAAAAAAAAATATATAAAACATCATTTGTACATATGATTAATGTACAATTATAATGTACATTAATCATATATAATACAAATAGTCCCTTATAGAAGAATGTCATGGAATATTATAATTTAGAATTGTGTGTGTTGCAGTGCTGGCAAGCTGGTGGAAAAAAAATAGATTTTTTTTCATTAAATGTTGTCAAAAGCAAACATCATTATTTCAATAATTATTTTAAAATTTTGTATTTCAATTTATTTTTTTTTTTAAGTTTACAGTTAAAGATATTTTATGAAAATTGATTTGTATAACTAATAATAATAACTAGAAATTACCCGCTCATATAAATGAGCAAAAATAA
The DNA here is from genome assembly GCA_000484575.1 of Olivierus martensii. NCBI lineage: Eukaryota > Metazoa > Arthropoda > Arachnida > Scorpiones > Buthidae > Olivierus > Olivierus martensii. The sequence continues at coordinate 9,076 of AYEL01078310.1, forward strand.
AATTTTGTGATTTAATTAAGTTTACAATTAAAGATATTTTATGAAAATTGATTTGTATAACTAATAATAACTAGAAATTACCCGCTCATATAAATGAGCAAAAATAAAATTTTGTGATTTAATTTAATAATACTGTATATAACGACTAAATACACCTCTGAACTCGTATAGGTAATCCCAACATCATTGAGTGAATCGTAAAATGGCATCCATTATTACGTTACAGTGCCATCATAGGACTTTATCTTTTTAGAGGAAATTTCAATTTAATTTTTATTCTTTAATTTGTAAATTATTAATAACAAATAATTTTGGCTGTCACAGACATCCGAAAATTAGACCTTTCTAACGATACCATACTTATAGAAATCGGTACAATGATTCGACTGAAAAAGGGACATCCAGTCAGCCAGCCACGTTTGACTATTAATATACTTTATATTATTAGAGTTCAAAATGTGTTGACATCCAATCAGCCAGCCACGTTTGACTATTAATATATATGATGGTAATAATTACATGCATGTATAAAAACATATCTTGAATAAAAATAGATGAAAATTGTATCCAGAAATTCCTATTTAATATTTGCAATTTCATTTTCAAATTTCAAAAATATTAAAGAATTTTAAATATTATGATAACAAATTTAATGGAAAATTACACAGTTAATTAACATATTATGACAATATTTCAAGATGACAGAGATTACCCCAAAAGACTCTTTGCTTTATTATAATAACTTTTTATTCAAATCTCTGAAATGAAAAACTTCTAATTTGTTCAATTATAAAATATAGTACGGATAGGCCTCAATTAGTGAGTTCGAATAATGCGATTTCGATTAGTGCGACTTATAAAATTGATACTTTTTTTCAGTTAGTGCGAGCAAATATTCAATTAATGCGAGTTGTAAGCATAGATCAGTCTTACTAACAAAGCTCCGCCTTTTTTTATGATGTCAATTAAAAAATTCAGTTAGTAAAACCGGATGAGGAGCAGTCCAAGAATAGTCACTTGGCTTTGAAGGGGTGAAACAACAGAAAGATGAGCATTTTTGCCATTAGCTATTATTTGCCTATTATACTGCTATGTTACCCACATTATTTTTCTTTTGTTTATTACCTGATTTCTTTATTTAAAATAAAGAAAAAATTTGTTTTTATCATCTTTTGCTGTCATATTCTGCTAATAAACAAATAGAAAACTTATAAAAATTTCTCATTGTTCGTTAACTTAGCTTATTAGTTCTCTCTGGAAATAATTTACTGATTCAATAAAGTTGCAATGCTTAATTGCAAATCGGACTATCCACTCAATTCTCGACTCGGAATTGGCGGCTAGGCGGTGCTCAACTTCCACTTTCGATTTGCTATTTTGGTTTTGATTTGGCGATTGGTTTGATGATGGTATGAGACACAATTCCGGGTAGTTATTAATTTAGATGATGAACAACGATGTAAAATATGAAAATAAATATTTCTTAAACAGTTAGTATTGTGGTTATTCATCGTGAGGTTGGCCTAATGGCCGGAATCTCACAAAGCAAGAACCAATTACCATATTTTACATATAGTTAATACTTCGAATAGTGCGAATTCTAATAATGCGAGAAATTCGTGGAACCAATTATTCGCACTAATCGAGGCCTACCTTTATATGCAGTGCTTTTGATATTTTTGGTTACAAAGTAACAGTGGTTTCAAAATTATGAAAAGTTACATGCAGATAAGTTCATAACTTGAGAAGTACTTGTAATTAAAAACAATGTATATTATGAACATTTGTGAATCAAAACATGCTTGTACAATTTAGCAGCCAGAAATTTGAACTGAACTGTTATCAGAATTTTACAAAATTTTCAGACAATTTCATATTTTTTAAAACATTATTTGCAGATTATTATTAATTTAAATATTTAAATTATAATAAAATTAGTCTGTTAATTAGAATATTTTTAATTAAGTTAAATATTAATTTTTGTAAGTGATAATTCTTAAAATTATTTTAGTGGGCACTTGGAAAGAGCAGTCCAAGTGCTTTAAGAGAAACAGTAGTAGAAGTGCCTAATGTCACCTGGGATGATATTGGTGGATTAGAAAATGTAAAGAAAGAATTACAAGAAATGATACAGGTAAATTAAATTGTATTTTATGATTTATTTTTGATATTTTAAGTAATAATAATGTGATTCCAGTATCCAGTTGAATATCCTGATAAATTCTTGAAATTTGGAATGACACCATCTCGAGGAGTATTATTTTATGGCCCACCAGGATGTGGCAAAACACTTTTGGCAAAAGCCATAGCTAATGAATGCCAAGCAAATTTCATTTCTATTAAAGGACCAGAATTGCTTACTATGTGGTTTGGAGAATCTGAGGCAAATGTTCGGGATGTATTTGACAAGGTCTGTTTTATAAATTTTACATAAAAATTTAAGCTTTGAATTTCTTTGTGTTTTATTATCATTTATAATTCTACATTTAGGCAAGAGCTGCTGCCCCTTGTGTGTTGTTTTTTGATGAATTAGATTCTATTGCTAAAGCTAGAGGTGGAAATGTTGGAGATGCAGGTAAGTTTTTTTGCTTCCATCATTTTTAAATTTTGAACTACAAAACTGAATAGAAATAAAAATATGAATGCTTATTAAATAGTGCCTATATTTGCATTTGTATTAAATTCTTTTTAGTCTAAAAATCCAATAACTAAATTAGGTTTTTTTTTTGAAAAGCTCATGCATTTTTTAAGATTGTGTTTCCATTTTTGTAGCAGTAATGATTCTTTTAAAAACAATTAATCAAATTATATTCTAATAATTGTGTGTGTTTCTTTTATCATATAATTTAGTTTTAAAAATATTCAAAATGAATACAAGTAGTGCATCATGATAAAGAAATGATGATTAACTGTTTAAATATATTATAGTTTAAGTAGTATGCCTATTTCATGTAAGAATTTTAATAATTCAAGAGATTTAAGGAACGAAATTTAATCCATAATGAATTGTATTTTAAGATATTTTGATATCAAACTATTTGTGATCATTCATAATAATCCAAATATTACTACACAAAAACTCAGAAACTATTGATCAGAAATTAATGTAGATAATAAGTGATTAATATGTTATTCCTATCAATTACTGAAAACTATTCAGTTCATTCTATTGTCAATTTGATGATGAATTGAATAATTTTCTATTATTATGACAATCTTTATGAAATATTATATGAAAATAGTCTTTTGAAAAGATTCATAATGGAAAATGATAGATTCAGTAACTTCTTATTCCTATCAATTACTGAAAATTATTCAGTTCATTCTATTGTCAATTTGATGATAAATTGAATTGAATAATTTTCTATTATTATGACAATCTTTATGAAAGATTATATGAAAATAGTCTTTTGAAAAGATTCATAATGGAAAATGATAGATTCAGTAACTTATAGGAAATGTACATCAAAATACAAAAATTTCCAGCAATTAAACCTGCACTATAACACATATATTATGAATATATTATTTATGGAATGGTGATGCAGTAATTTTTTCCACTATTGTATATCAAGAAAGAAAATAAGAGTTTTTAGCATATAAAATCATTAAATAATTATTTTTATTTAATTACTCTTAGCAAATTAAAAGATTGCATATTTTAAATCTGTTTTTCTTAAGTGAATTTTGACACAATCAACTTGCCAGTAGAAAGTGATTGTCAGAAGTGCAAATTTAATATTCTGCACAAGTGAAAAATATTCATCAAATATTTGGTTATAACTATTAAAGATTATAATTTAGCAGTTAATGAATTTAGTGATCCTATCACACAGATTTGTCAATATGTATTTTTTGGCAGATAACAACACAATTATCTATATAAAAACTATTAAAGAAATAACATTACAAGCTATATAAAGGTAAAATATGAAATAATGCAATATTTATTATTTTGACATTTAATAAACAATAGAAATTTTATACTGCAAGTTATCTATAAAGTGCATGTCATCTGGAGAAAGATATTCTTGTAGTAATTTGTTTAAATTGATGATAAAATTAAATATAGTAGATTTCCAATTAACTGGGATAGTTAAGAAATTAATTTTCCTAATTCCCTGCTTAATCTCAAAATTCTCAAAAAATCATAATTATGGACACTATGCAATTTAATTTCAAAAAATAAATAAATTGCTTACATACTATATTCAGATGTGTTCTAATATTTATTGAAAATGCAAATAAATTTATTTGCAATAAGAAATTATTGTAATATTTGCAATTTTAATTTTGATTGCCAATTGTATAAAATATAATAAACAATCTGGAATGATTCAAAATCAGATTGCATACATACTATATTCAGATGTGTTCTAATATTTATTGAAAATGCAAATAAATTTATTTTATTTGCAATAAGAAATTATTGTAATATTTGCAATTCTAATTTTGATTGCCAATTGTATAAAATATAATAAACAATCTGGAATGATTCAAAATCAGATATTGTATCTAAAATGAAGCCTCAATAATTAAGCATCATTTCTGGATTAACTTTGATAATTGGCTACCAGACAACCAGGAATCTATTGTAATTCCAGATTTGTATTTTATAATATGTGGAAACTGAAATCATTCAGCAAAAAATGCATCATATAACTGCATACAGTGTTTAATGTGTTATAGATGGAAAAACTTTTTGATAATGAAGCCAAGCAAACATTCTAGATTTACAATAAAATTTGTAAAATTAGTATTCTTATAATTCGGAAACAGGAAAGAAAAAGGAAATTATCCAATAAATTCTTCTGTAGCAAGAAATGCTAAGTATCTTTTCCTGTTACATTATCCTTACAAATAACACTGATTTTAAGTCAATGAGCATTTTCAGACAATCAAAAATAGGAAAACTTTAGCTTGCCATTGAATAAATATAATCTTTTAAACTTTTTTTTCTGGATTTGAAAATTTTTTATATAATTTATATCTTGTAAAATTTTTAGGTGGAGCTGCAGATAGAGTAATCAATCAAATTCTAACAGAAATGGATGGTATGAGTTCAAAAAAGAATGTTTTCATAATTGGAGCCACTAACAGGTATTATTTTTAATAAAATTTTAACCTTGCCAAAACTAAAAATAAATAAGTTATTTGCTTACACCAGTCTCACTATTGAGATTGTTTTGACAACTTGATTATTTTTCAGACCAGATATTATTGATCCTGCTATTCTTCGACCAGGTAGGTTAGATCAGTTAATATACATACCATTACCAGATGAAAAATCAAGGCAAGCCATCTTAAAAGCTAATCTAAGGAAATCTCCAGTATCAAAAGTAAGTTTTTTTCCAAAATTTAATTAATAAATTTTTTTATTTAAAAATTATATATATAGTGATTTTCATTCAATTATAAAACACTTCAAATTGTTTTATTATGCAGCATTAATAACATATTTCAAATACAGAATATTTTTAATTAAAATTTATAAATTAAAAAAAAATATATGAGTGATAAATTATGCTTTGCAAGAAAATATATCAAATATCTGAAGAGCAACAAGTATCAAATTTTATTAGGAACTTTCATTAAAAAAATATCTGAAAAGCAACAAGTATCAAATTTTATTAGGAACTTTCATTAAAAAAAGCAACTGTTTTCTTAGGTTCTATTTTGATAATTAGTGCTAATTATTGAAATAAATTTGCTATTGTTCATATAATTGAAATTTTAACATATTTTGATGGTAAATGATGAAATAATTGTGATGTTTTCAAGTATTAGTCTTTATTTAAATTAATAATAATTTTGGTCCCAATTTAAAAGAATTCAATTTGTTTATAAATTGAAGAAATATATACTTTCATGGTTACATGCATGTTATTTATTTAGTAATATTTATTACATCCTTTACAAAATCCATTATCATTAACAAGAAAACAATAGTATAATATGTTCTTAAATGTTTTGTCATGCATAAAATAAACTTAAGTACAAAAATTCAATGAAAAATGTAATTTTTAACATTCACTGGAAAGTTGACGTGGGACTCTAGTTGATGCTAGAGCTCCATGTCTCTACTAAAGAACTGAAATATTTGGTCTCAATTAATAACAATAGAACTGTTATTGGCAATTTTGAATATTTTGTCATCAGTGTGCACTATTTGACTTTGAATTTTTTTTATTAGCTATTTTTTCTAAGTGCAGGATAATTTAACAGAATTAAAAACATAATTTACTTTGCCTCCAACAAATTTAAAAGTAATATTACAGATTAAAACGATAAATATAGGAAGTGAAATCTACATTCAATATATATTGAAACAACATTATTACAACAAATATCCTCTGTTGATACTAACATGTTTATAAATAAGGATTGCAAGAGCAATGATAGAACAAAGCATGCTATTGAGAATATTGACTACTTTACAAATAATGGACAAACTGTCAAATGTTTGGTGTCACAAACTGATAACACAATATATTGTTTAAAGCCTGATTTACACAATATGTATGCTATCATCAGGTAACATCACTGTGATACAAAAATATTCTTTAATTAATACATTAGCAATAGATAGATTCACCCTAAATGCTACTGGCATGGATTGTGACTAGCAGTCACTGACTGATATTCTTTTTGTAAAATTTTAGATTTTAATTATATAAATTTAATAAATGAATAGTCTAATAAAATACTGAATTGATACTTCATTATTCATTAGTAATGATGACATTTAACTTCATTGCTTTTTATATAAAGTATTAACATTTTTTTTTTTTCAAGTAAAGATTCGTAAATCCAGATTATTTTCTCTATAATTAAGCACGAATTCAGTAAATTAAATGATAAATAACCTAATTAATTTTTACTATCATGTAATAACTTTTTTATGCTGAAAATTCTTTTTGATGTCTCGCTGTTATGACGTTTATTGCAAATTAATTAATGCTGATTTAATGATAATTATTATTATTTTTTAAATTAGTAATTAAATTATCACTCTTTTCACAAATTTCAATTTGAATATTAGAATTTTGATCATTTTTTTAATTAATTTAAGTTTCTCATGCTTGTGTTCTGTAACTCATAGTTCGTTTAGTTAAAAAAAAAATATCTAGGTAACACTATGGAATATTTCTGATGATTCTTCGTTTAAATTTAATAATTTGTTAGCTGAATAAAAATTTAAATCTTTGATACAATTCGTTAAATTAATTTTTAACGTATTTTTTTAAGTGGTCACACGTCAAATTAAAATTAAAAAAAAAAAAATGAAAAAAATCTTAGATTTTTAATCGTTTTATGTTGAGCTATCAAACAAGACACATGGCTAAGAAATTTTTCTTGGTAATTGTTTCTTATCGGTTCTTATCTACCTCCAAGCTGCGACCGAATTGTAGTCATTAATTTCTCGTAACATACCCATTTTTTTTTTCTTTTTCTTTATTCAGTAACATATCAAGAGTGATCAAAGAAAATAAATGTTAGAAAATAACATTAAAATTTTGTTCCAAATAATATGCATCGAACAGCTAATGTTAAATCACGTAACCGGATAAAATAATTTAAATGCAAATGTCTGCAGACATGCAATATAGTACAGAATTGCAGTTAAATTAATATATCATAATATAAGCAATCGGTTAATAAAAAAAAAAAACATGAATATTTAATAAAATTCTGAAGTGAAAATTTAAATAAAGCTATAGAAACCAATCGTTTATAGCCTTTACTTTTTATTTAAATTTATTAGTAATAAATTTATTTATCCATTAATAAAACAATGGAATTTGTATAAATAACGTTTTGCATTTTTTTTACATTAATCTTTAATTCCAGTTGTAAAAATCATAATAGTTTTACGAGAAAAGTTTCCTAGTTATGGCATAAAATAAATAATTGCTTTACTATAGAGAAGAAAGAAAACTAAGACAAATAATAATCTATTCAGAAATAAAAGTGAATAAAGTAACAGATTGGTAGGTAGAGAATAATCTGAGAAAATCCAGTAACAAGAACTTATATAAGTTTTTTTTTTTTTTCTTTCTTCACTCGAGTATAACAGTCAATAACGTAGAGAGAAATTTGAAGAAAGGAGAATCATTCAGTAACTTGAATAAAGTTAGACCATCAGCTTTCTTCTAATCTCTTTGTAGTAGAAATCATAAAGGGTATGATTCCCATTTATAGCTTCAGCACTGTTACAAAGATAGCAGTTCAGATCAAGTTTGGTTGTAGCAGAGATAAGTATAGAACAGTTTAGTATGATTCTGATAATCTTGTGAATGCTGTTTTCAGATGATAAATTAGATTTTAATATTTTATAAAGATTATAATCAATTACTAGTAAGTTCAATTTTTATACATTTCTTCAAATTTTCTATCGCAGATTCCATTTTACAGCATTAAAAAAGTATACAGAACAATATCATAGTTGAAAAGTTGGTATGGTAGTAATCCATGATCGCTACATACTAAATGCTGAAGGCTAAGTTACAACGCATTAAATTTCACCAGCATGTTGTAACATTTTAGTTGAGCACTTTTAGAGATGACACCATTAGAGATTTGCATGTCATCGATCAACTGTGCTTCTGGACATTGTTGTCTTCACAGACATTTTGGCTTAGCTGGTGGATATTTTCAATATTGACTTAGTCTGCTACAAACGACACCGATCGAAACTATTTCATGCATTCATCGTACTAACTACAGGTTGTTTTGAAACTAAATACAGTTGAAAGATAAAGATTTCATCGCCAAAAATTTTGTTCCCTTCAGCGTAATTAAAATGAAAAATGTAGATCATCACATTCCTGGTCATCCCCGTAAACAATATTCGAGATATATTATTGAGAAGTTAGAGAGTGGATGGAGGAAGAAAATTGAAGTTTGTCTAATAATTCGATATTGCTTAGAGCCACAATAATTCCGCATCTCTAAACACCGATTACATTTTGTTAATCGAATTCGATCAGCAGGATTTACTCAATTATTCTCTTCGACGTTTAAAAACTTATTATTTGCGAGAAAAAAAAAAAATTAATAATATGGTTAAATTAACAAAGTATTAAGCATTTATCGATATTAACTTATGTATTTTTTTAATTATTAAAAAATATATTGTGCATCTCCATTTTTTATTTGCAGAAATCTTAACAACGATGGCTTTTCCATTAGAAATGTTAAATAATTTAATAATGATTAAGTATCTGATTAGATAAATGAGTCACAAAGTTGACGTTTCATTCGGAAAAGTTAAAAATTGAGAAAAATTTAGGATATCATGTTATAATTATTAAATTGGAGTCTTTATTCGTAACGATTTTTCTCAATATTATTAAGTGGGAAATTAAAAAACGACTATTTAAACTCGATATTCTTTGTTTATATTTAACAAATTATTATTCAAAATCGATTTGTAATATCATTTATACAGTATCGTTATAATCGATACAGTATAACGATTATATAGTATCGATTGATATTATAATTAAGTTAGTGTCGTATCGTGTCATACAAGTATAGTATCGATATTAACTTATGTATTTTTTTAATTATTAAAAAATATATTGTGCATCTCCATTTTTTATTTGCAGAAATCTTAACAACGATGGCTTTTCCATTAGAAATGTTAAATAATTTAATAATGATTAAGTATCTGATTAGATAAATGAGTCACAAAGTTGACGTTTCATTCGGAAAAGTTAAAAATTGAGAAAAATTTAGGATATCATGTTATAATTATTAAATTGGAGTCTTTATTTGTAACGATTTTTCTCAATATTATTAAGTGGAAAATAAAAAAACGACTATTTAAATTCGATATTCTTTGCTTATATTTAACAAATTATTATTCAAAATCGATTTGTAATATCATTTATACAGTATCGTTATAATCGATACAGTATAACGATTATATAGTATCGATTGATATTATAATTAAGTTAGTGTCGTATCGTGTCATACAAGTATAGTTATACAGTACTGTATCGATTATACAAATCGATATTGATATAATCGATAACGATAGAAGAGTTTTAAATATTTTAAAAAATAAATAAGTTATATAAAATTAGCATTTTACAAATATTAATAATTTTTTTCGAATTTCGCAAAAATCTAAAAAAATTATTCGATTAACATACATTAATGAAAGGGAGGGAGAAAAATACGAATTTTTGCAATATTCAAAAATTTATTTTTAATGCGGTGAAATTTTCCTTGGAGGAATTTAAATAAATTATTTATAGAAGACAAAACAAATAATGACAAGGCCACTCTTTGCCAACTTAAAGAGATTAGCATTGGATGATATTTCTTTCTTTTTTTTTTTTTTTCTGTATTTTGAGTCGAATTTCCATTTAAATTTTCTTCCGTTTTGTAAATAAAACGAACAGAAACAATTTAATTTATTTTGCATAAAAAGAAACTGAATTAATAATTTCTCAATTTAATATTACAATCGTAAATATTATCTTTAAAAAAATCGCATAAAATATGAAATAAATAAAAGCAATATATAAAAATAATTGCAATACTTCTGCTTCTGTATCTATTTTCTTATTTATTAACATTACGTATAATCGATCATGTGGTTTTTTTTTCTTTATTTATTTTTATGCTATTCTTTTCATAATTTATGAAGTTTCATCTTGTGAAGCATACACAGCAGTGTTATGTTGATAGTTGATATAAAAGTTCTAGGATGAATTTCACGGATAGAATTTGATAAAATAAATAAAAAAAAAAATGGTATCAGACAAAGGCAGTAATATTCTATACAATTGTTATTGCCAAAACATTCTATTTACACTTTAAAGAATGCAACAAAAATCTGGAGTATAAAGTGAAAGTGCTTAATATTATATCCTGCAATGTTAAAGTCTTTTCAATAATAAAAGAATTGTAATAAAGAATGACAAAAGTTCATTTCCACCAATACGACATCACGTTGCTGTGTTAGGACCTACTACAGATTTTTTTTTTTTTTTTAAATTGGTTATACGCTATCTAACCTAAAGGTTACATTTGCTATTGAATGTCTCCCAGAAGACGGAACACGATCACAATTGCAGTCGTGAATCATCAGTAAAATCCATTTGCTATTGTCCAGCACGTACATTTTGACTATTCCTGTTAAAAAAAAAACTCAGTATGCTTCCAGATCTAGTCATGATTTAAGTACCTGATTAAATAAATGCATTTCATCGAGATTTATACCGACCAAAGTCTGATATTCTCTTTTGGAAAAAGAAAAAGAAAAAAAAAAAATATGCTAAATTGAAAGAATAATTTGTTGTTAGACGACTTAAACTGTAGTTTTAGGACACGCAGAATTAACTTTGGCCTTTTACCCTATGACTCTCTGCATGGTCAATAAAAATTTAATGTTCGCTCATTTATTTAATGTCGTGATTAATCATCCAGTTATCAACATAATGTTCGATAAGAACTTCCGATTGGTAATTTAGCGCGAAATAAAAATTTATTTATTTACATAATTAATTAATTATTATATATATATATAGAGAGAGAGAGATTTACGCTCGTTTAAATAACGTTTTTTTGAGTTACAAGTTAGAATTTCTAAAAATAATTTTAACTGCTATCACAATAAAAATTATTTTTCTTCCTTTACTCATTGATATCTCAATATTTTTATATTATTAATCAACACTTTAATGACTAATATATCTTAATTAATTCCGAATTAAAAGTTATTAAAAATATTTTTGCATCTAAAGATGAGATGAAGTTGAAAGGTCAGAATCAAAACTGTTGTAAGGAATATGTTATTATTAATTGAATAATAATAATTATTATTATTATTATAGGAACACTTTAATCATAATTAAATTTTATTGTTATGATGTCATTTTTAATAAACACCCTCTTAAAAGTCTAGGCATAAATGCAATAAACAGTTGTGATAATAATTATTATTATAGGAACACTTTAATCATAATTAAATTTTATTGTTATGGTGTCATTTTTAATAAACACCCTCTTAAAAGTCTAGGCATAAATGCAATAAACAGTTGTGAAAATTTTATGCGGTAACCTTTCATTAAAAGTTTAGTAATATTGGTAAATATCAAAATTTCAGTACTTAATATTCTGCATTAAAAAGATAATTGCGGTCTTGGCAATTAATTATAAAATTAATAGAATTTTAATAGGATAAAATGCATTATCGTGAGAGATATTAGGAATTTATGAAAATGGTAGTGGGATAAAAGAACTACTGCAGATGTCTCCTCACTGTTCAATCTTGTGGAAAGTATAATCCTTTCTTTTCTCTTATAAAGGAGAAAGACAGGATTATATGATTTGCTAACAACCAAGCACGCTTGAGCTTCCTAAGATGCTTCATTCCTAAGAAAATAATTAACTTAATGTTTGAACTAGAAGATTAATGTAACAAAAATCACAAGTAATTTTCTGTTTTCT
>AYEL01078311.1:0-63617 GCA_000484575.1 Olivierus martensii
TAATTTAAAGAATTTAAATTAAATTAATAAAGAATAGGTTAAGATATTAATTTAAAGAATTTTCACAATATTGAATATGAAAATATTCAATATTGTGAAAATTTTTTAAATTAATAACTTAATCTATTTTCATATTCAATATTATATACAGATGATTCCGCTTAATTGGGACACATTGGGACTAATCCATTTTGGCCCAATTAAGTGGCTGCCCCAATTAAATGAACTAATAATAAATTCTAAAATAAAATATGTAATACCGTAGATAAATAAATAATAGAGTAAAAATATAATAATTAGGTATCTATTTTAATGCTTTATTAAAATAGATACCTAAATATTAGGCTTTTAGCAATCTTCTCTGACTTTGCCTTCAAGACTAGGCCACTGATATTCACGCCTCGCCCACTAACTATAGGAAACCATTGATCTAATGCTTCTTTGACTTCTGAATCCTTTCCATCACGCTTTTCTTATGAATGTTCCTAGAATTTCTTTCTGCTTTTCCATCACGCTTTCTTTTGGATGTTCCCAGAATTTCTTTCTGTAATTCATCACACTTTCTTTTGAATGTTCCTGGAATTTTTTTCTGTAATGCCCATCCTCACGCAGTTGATTTTATTGTTGTAGGAGACGCGCTATGGTAGATTTTGCTTTCTTTTCGATGTTTCTGGAATTTCTTTCTGTAATGCCCACTCCTTACGCAGTTGATTAGGAATTTCTTTCTGTAATGCCCACTCCTTATGCAGTTGATTTTCTTTTAATTTCTTTCTGTAATGCCCACTCCTTACGCAGTTGATTTTCTTTTTAAGACGCATCTATGGTAGATTTTGGTTTATTTCAGCGAATCTACCATGGCCTAGAATTACTTTCTGTAATGCCCACTCCTCACACAGTTGATTTTCTTGTTGTAGGAAACGTGCTATGATAGATTTTGGTACACCAGTTATATCAGCAAGTCTATGATGGTTTATATTAAATGGCTGGCTTTTAATTTTATCCAGCAAAGCAATTTTACATATTAAATGGCTGGCTTTTAATTTTATCCAGCAAAACAATTTTACTTGAAAGTGTAACTCCTTTTCTTGCATTCTCGGCAAATATTTAAAAATTTTAAATAAAATCAACACTGTAAATGAATATCGCTAGATATCAGCAATGAAATTTTATTTGAAAGTGTAAAATCATTTCTTGGCATCTTGGCAAAGATTAGTTTTTCTTGAAAGTGTAAAATCCTTTCTTGGCATCTTGGCAAAGATTTAAAAAGCAAAGCAATTTTATTCGAAAGTGTAAAATCCTTTCTTGACATCTTGGCCAAGATTTAAAAATTTTAAATGTGCAAAATCATTTCTTAGCATCTTGGCAAAGATTTAAAAATTTTAAATAAAATCAACACTGTTAATGAATATTGCTAGATACAGTATATAGTAATGGTAGACTCTTAAGCAGACGATTACTTGTCAGACGCATGACGATAGATAACTGATTCACATGACTCTACTGTTGCCAAATATTAGTGTACAGAGTGTTGACATACTTTCAAAAAATCCTTAATACAGTGGATTCCACTCAATTGGGACAGCCGCGTAATTGGGACAAATCTCAAAGAATGAAAACCAAACTAATAAACTAATACAAAATTTAAATGCTTAATTGGGACAACTTTTCACTTAATTGGGACAGTAGCAGAAAAGGAATTTTCAATTTTTGATATATTTTAGGGATTTTTCGAAAGTATAGCTACATATACATACACTAATCTTTGCCAAGATGTCAAGAAAGGATTTTACATTCAAGTAAAATTGCTTGGCTGAATAAAATTAAAAGCCAGCCATTTAATACAAGCTATCACAGACTCGCTGAAATAAAGCATAATCTACTATAGACGCATCTCCTACAAAAAGAAAATCAACTGCGTAAGGAGTGGGCATTACGATTCTTGTGCCACTGTTCTATAAGTTCTCTGATTGAAGATTATTTGAGTTTCAGAGAACATTATTTGAGTTGATTATATGAGTTACAAACAGATATCTTGTCTATAGTTTCTCTTCAATAGGCTACATTTCCCATCCCTAGAGTAATAAGACAATGTGAAGTAGGCACTCTCTTCAACCACAGAAACTATAGGGCAGAATATATAAAAATAATAATATACATTTTATTATGAATATTTCTCCCTGAAATTCAGACCCCCTATTATTATCCCATATTATCTATGAAATAAGGGTAGGTGATTTGAATTTTAATGATTGAATTGCTAAACAGAACAGTTTTATTCAGGATTATTGCTATGTATATTTGATAATTATTAGATGATTTTAGAAGCTTGACAGTTATGCAAATAGCTTGATCTGTAATTCATATATATAAAGAATATATATTTCTTAAAAACTTAAAAACCATAATAAAGTTTTCAATGTCTCTAATTTGCATATGTGAAGATAATTTCTTAAATTATAATTTAATAATTTCTTAAATTTTTTAAAAATTTAAGAAAAATATATTCTTCTCTTGTGTGAATTAGAGACAAGCCATTTACATAATTCTCAAACTTAAAATCATCATAACAATAATTATCAAATATATATAGTAGTAATCCTGAATAAAACTGCTTATTTGACAATTGAATCATTCAGATTCCCTGCTCTTATTCCATAGATTGTCGATGCAATTCTCCCATATGTGAAATTTTGTGAATTCACAACACCATTGACAATAAAGTGTGTTCTTGTCCACATGTTCTTCTTTAGTCATGTGCTGCTTAAACAAGAAATCTGACTTGTGAGAGAAATTGTTTGATTATGATGCAGTTTATTGTTTTAAAAATTTAAGAAAAATATATTCTTCTCATGTGTGAATTAGAGACAAGCCATTTACATAATTCTCAAACTTAAAATCATCATAACAATAATTATCAAATATATATAGTAGTAATCCTGAATAAAACTGCTTATTTGACAATTGAATCATTAAAATTCAGATTCCCTGCTCTTATTCCATAGATTGTCGATGCAATTCTCCCATATGTGAAATTTTGTGAATTCACAACACCACTGACAATAAAGTGTTCTTGTCCACATGTTCTTCTTTAGTCATGCGCTGCTTAAACAAGAAATCTGACTTGTGAGAGAAATTGTTTGATTATGATGCTGTTTATTGGATATGGTTAAAGGGTAGCAGTTGATGAGAATAGTATGAATTATACTGTATATGTTAGCATTAAGAATCTTATGGGCAATTGTTAAAGGATGATCCAATTCTTGTGCCACTGTTCTATAAGTTCTCTGATTGAAGATTATTTGCAACATGAGTTACAAACAGATATCTTGTCTATAGTTTCTCTTCAATAGGCTACATTTCCCATCCCAATGCTACTCAAATTGCCAGATTTTTTTCTACCATCTTTCATAACCATTATTGGTGTAAGAATTCTATCATCAAAGTTCTGAGCAGCTATTATCATCATCAGTTTTCATTCTTGATGAGAACCATATGGAAGTACAGTTATGCCTCTGTTTACAGTTTTTTCAACTTATAATGGGATTATGTTTCATAATCTCATTATAAGTTGAAAATGGTCATGAATGGTAGAAGGCAGATCCAATTTTACCATCTTGGAAGATCTAATATTCCAAGATGGTAAAATTATCTGGAATTCAATTCAAATCTAAGTATTAAGCAATTGCCTTACCACTTGACTCTTGGATGACTGCAAATCTTTAGTAAAAAAGTACTAGTATTGTAAAAATACTGGTAAAAAAGATCAAATTTAGAATATAAGGGAGTCATAAGATCAGATTATCACAAGTTAATAAATAGGGGAGCACCTGTGTATTGTTGGAAGGGAATCTTCTATTTTACACTAAAATAAATTTCCATATTTATAATTTGTCTTTTGATCTTCTTATGGGGCAAATTGAAATTAAAATTTTCTTTTTATAAATTCCCTTCCCATGTTCCATTGGAAAAATTTCTATAATTATTTAGATTAAATAAAAACATTTAAACTATAGCATAAATAGCCATAGTGACTAGTTCATTCTTCATAGGTTAGCAAATATTTTGATAGTTTCAATGATTCCTTATACAGTGGTACCTTGGTTAACGACAGTAATCCATTCCAACATTACCGTCGTTATCCAAAGCACGATTCCCCATAGGATTTAATTGAAAATTGATTAATTCGTTCTGGCTCCTTCCCACAACCATAGTAAATATTAAAAATGCAGATAAAACTCATTTAAAATGTCCTAAAAATGTGGAAAATATCCTTTATTTATTATATTTTGCTACAAAAAAATCAACATTATTAAAATGAATTGTTCGTGGAAACAGTTTTTAATTATCAATCTTCACCAGAAGGGTTAATTTTAATAATGATACTGTTGGATTTGAATTGATTGATAAAAAAAAATAACGATTGACTGGGCTTAATTAATCACGTGATGCGATGACGAGCTGTTTTACAGAGCTCTATTTTGTTGGAAGTTCACATAATCAGTTGTTAACCAAAGCCTGCGTCGTTAACTAACTTCACATAATCAGGAGTCATTATGCGTCGTTAACCAAGACATTTTTCTTTCAACCACTCGTTGTTATCCGAGGCCGTCATTAACCAAGATACCACTGTATTTCTTCTTTATGTAAAAAATGTATTTGCTAAAAAATGACAGTGATTCACAAAATTTTTAATTAATTGATTTGATAATTTTTACTACATAGCATTGATATTTCAATTCATTAAGTTTTCTGAGTTTAAATTTATTCTTCACCTTCAATAAAATAAAAATAATTTTGTTGATTATCAGTTAATATAATCCTTTAATATAAACTTTTTAGCCAAACTTTGAGGGAATTACTCCAATTGAACCTAATACTTCCAAATTAATCCTTTGATATAATTTAATGGAAATTTTAATAATTTAAAAAAATTTAAACTAATTTTAGTGCCATCTCGTAATTAATAAGTATACTAATGATTAAATCAGTGGTTCACAACCATTGTGCTGCAGCACACTAGTGTGCCACAAAAAATTAAGAATGAATTGTGTTTATGAAATTGTATGAGTCATATATATTAATACCGTATTACTTCGAATTTAAGCCGCACTTTTTATTAAAGTTTTTAAGACACAAAATTTGGGTGCTGCTTAAATTCAAAGCAAATATTTTAATATCTTATTTCTCCCGATCTCCAATTCCCCAATGTTCGGGTTTTTGCTTTTTGCTCTACGCATACGGATATTATTATGACCGTTGATAACAGTGGTCACCTGTTCATACTTTTCTGATTTAATCCAGTTGCTGTTTGGTAGTAGAGCTTGTAGAATCGCGTCTTATCTGGCCATATTTTAATTATAAGAAAAATCACGAATTATTATAATGCTGTTTATAACCACTAATGGAAACAAATTGCCACCTATTATTATTTTAAACAAAATTTGTACCCAAGGAAAATTTTCCTAAGAGTGTTATAATTCGAGCACAAAAGAATGCATGGATGACAACAGAATTGATGAAAGTTGATTCAAACATGTTTGCGAAAAGATACCTGGCACTATTTTTTTCAAAAAAAACGAAAGTGATAGTATATTTGAAGAAGATTCTCAATAAATTACATAGCTTATTATTTATATTAGTACCTATTAATAAAAATGTTTCTTATTTTTCAATACCTATTTTAAAATCATTTTTATTTATTCCAGTTTTAAAATCCTAGTGCGGCTTAAATTCAAAGTAATACGGTAGTGAAACATGGTTGGCTGGATATCCCTTTTGCAGTTGAACCACTGCATTGATTCCTATAAATAGGATATCATTAGAAAAATCTAACCCTTGAATTTCTGTGACAGCCAGAATTTTTGGTAATTATTCAAAATTTAAAAATTAAGGAATAAAAATTAAATTAAAATTATTCAGTAAAACCTCGATTTTACAGACATCATCCCAAAAAATAAAATAAATAATAATAATAATAATACAATATTTGCATAAACTGTCTACAGTATAGCTACATCCAGCATTTTATCCGCACTGATGCATCAGGAAAGGAATTCATGTGTCGGAGAAGGCAACCGGTTTGTTTAACCTTGGGGAATAAGTGATGTGTCAGCAGTGCTGTTCAGTTGTTTGTTGCATTTAGTCAGTTTCCTGTTACACACTGTTGACGGTAATTTTTGTGAGTCTTTTCGTAAGTTTTTTGTTTTATTGTTTGTGTAGTTCTAGCTATGGCATACTGTATTTGCCATTACTTGAAGTCGAAAGTGACTAACAAGGAGAGGACACAGTTGACTACTCACTGATTTTGATGAAACTGAACTGATGTAATCTAGAACAAAAAATATCGAATATGTGTGTCCAAGCATTTGTGCCAATGCGCCTTATAAAAAAAAATATAGCGTTTAAAATTTAAGTTTCGGCGAGCTTAAGAAAGAGAAAAAGAGCACATCTAACACTACGCTCGTAGCATAGTGTGTTCGTGCCAATCCCATACTCTCAAGGTTGCGGCTTCGAGGCCCCTCTCTCTTTGACTTTTTTTTTATTTTTGTGTTTTTGTTGCAAAAAAAATATATTAGCGTTTAAAATTTAAGTTTCGGCGAGCTTAAGAAATAAGAAAGAAAGAAAGAGCACATCTAACACTACGCTCGAAGCAAAGTGTGTTCGTGCCAATCCCATACTCTCAAGATTGCGGCTTCGAGGCCCCTCTCTCTTTGACTTTTTTTTTATTTTTGTGTTTTTGTTGCAAAACACTAATTTTATTCCTTGTGATTTTAATTCATTGCATTATGTATGTTTTATGTTAAAAATGCGAAATATTAAACAATACATTCTGTATACCCGATTTTTATGTCATCTTATTAGGAATATAATAACTACATTTTGATACATTAAATATTAATAAAAAATTCAAATAAAATAAAAATTTCTTTTAATTATTTTTTAAAATAGTCAGAGAGAGACGGGCCTCGAAGCCACAACCTTGAGATTATGGGACTGGCACGAACACACTATGCTACGAGCGTAGTGTTAGAAGCGCTCTTTTTCTCTTTCTTATTTCTTGAGCTTGTCGAAACCTAAATTTTAAACGCTAATATTTCTTTTTATAAGGCGCATTGGCACAAACACTCTGACACATATTCGGTATTTTTTGTTCTAGATTACATCAGTTCAGTTTCATCAAAATCGGTGGGTAGTCAGCTGTGTCCTCTCCTTGTAAGTACTGTACAGTATTATTGCATAATGCGTCATTTTTATTTTAACAACTTACCTAAATTTAATATACATGTATGTAGGTAATTTAATTTAATTTAAAATAGTCTATGTAAAATAATACAGTTTTTAGGCATAAGTCACATTAATTAGTACAGATATGTTGAAAATGCTAATTAATGTTTATAAAAAAATTTTATTTCAATTTTATGGACTTTCTGATTTTACGGACTAGTCTTGGCCTCTATAGTCCGTAAAATTGAGGTTTTACTGTAGTTTCTCTAAAAAACAAAATCTGCAGGTGGCGCTATAACTTAATAAGGGACGCCATTTAATGATCCTGTGTAAAAGTATGTCTGTACTCTGAATGTAATAAATAAGAATTAATTACTTGTAAAAAAATGTACAAACTTTCCAGACAATCCAATAATAATATTGACAGTAGTAATAACTATTATTACAATAGTGTCAAACATTGTTGCAAACTAACATATAAAATTACAGTATTAATAGTTAAATATAATTTGTAAATTATAATGATTTTTAAAGTATTTTGAATGAATGTTAAAAATTTTTATCTGAAATTGAATTTCGATATGCTATATTTGTATAAATTAGGGAGTCTTGTATTTAATTAATTGGCTTCAGGGAATTTGTAAATATTCTATTATACTATAGAGAAATCTGTGTATTGTAAAACTGTCAATGTCAATAGCATTAGAAAAAATAATTTAATATTGTTGAAACATATTGCACTGAATTATATATATACAATGTATCTCAAAATGTGCATTCTATGAAAAGAGTTTTAGGCAAAAGCTATTTGGTTTCAAAAGGCATAAGGTGGCAGTATCTGTTTCATTATAGATGGTACTGCTGATAGTGATCTAAAAGTCTGTTCAATTTTTTTAAATGGAAACTCCCATTTTTTATTGCATATTCCAATTAATGTGAAAAAATACAAAACTTTTATCTGAAACTTTTTTTTTTGGAAAAATACACTTACGACAATACAGGGTGCCCACATTTCTATGGACCAGATATTTTTCTCAAACTATCAGGTATATGTGAAAACTGTAAAACACATGTCCTGTTACATTTTCCTTCCAACTTACAATCCATTATTAATGTTTTTTTCTGCACATCCTCTCGTGCAGTACGTGCTTCAGCTTTGTTTTCTTGAATGCAAGTGTATTATTTTTCTAACGGAATCTGATTGCTCCATTTTTTATGCAATTTTCATGGTACTATGGACCAGATATTTTTCTCAAACTATCAGGTATATGTGAAAACTGTAAAACACATGTCCTGTTACATTTTCCTTCCAACTTACAATCCATTATTAATGTTTTTTTCTGCACATCCTCTCGTGCAGTACGTGCTTCAACTTTGTTTTCTTGAATGGAAGTGTATTATTTTTCTAACGGAATCTGATTGCTCCATTTTTTATGCAATTTTCATGGTGGAATTATTTTCCTACAACCAATATTTTTGAAGATATTTAGGAATAAAGGAACCATTGAGAAAGGCATAATTTGTTGCCCACATTTCTGTGGACTAAGCATTTTTCTTGTAATGTCTACATAATTTTTCTAGTAACGACAAAAAATTAATAAGATTTATGACTATTATTCCCTACTTCCTAGAAATGTTTCAAAGTATAAAATAATTGAAGAATCTATTTAAAATTCTTTTTCATAATAGGATAATACGTTATACTGAACCAAGGATTTGTCTGTTAGCTTTCATACTACTAGCCACCAAACTTACGAATAAACAAATTATTTATGATATGTAAAACCATATCATAGATTATTTTTTGACAATGATTTAAAATTGAGATTAAACTGTAGTTACGTATTCAATACTATCACAAATTTCTAATAAAAATCATAGATCTCAACTTTAAATCATTCCTATACTAATTATTATAACTTATCGTTGAAATTTTTCATGTTGAGGACTGTAAATTTCACTTTATAAATGTTAGTGGCAATGACAATGTGATATTTTCAGCTCTTCTGTTTAAAATAGTCGATGTTAGTATTATTATGAACACTTGAATGCACCGCCGCTTAATAATCATAGCTAAGAAACATATAACTACTAGCACTATAAAGCAGTCCAGGAACGATCTTTCAAAAAATTTTTAAACTTTTTATTATGAGAGAAACGTTTTCGGCTTTACATTAGCCCTCCTCAGCTCTCAAATTACATGCAATTTTATCGAACAACCAACTGTTTAATAAGTGTTGGTGTTCTAGAACTTCACATAAAATACAAAATTTCAAAAAAATAATAATTATACATATTCTTAACAAACTTTAAGCTTAAGATATAATATACATAATCACTTATAAAAATTCTTAAATTAACTCTTTCGCGAAGCGAGCGTAAAAAATCTTCCGTCGCAGCATTTTTTTATAATTTTATTAAAAATTTGCATATTTTAATAAATTGCGATATTTTCGTTATTTTTAAGGTTAGGTACTTGAAATTTTCAGGATATGGTCCTTTTATCATATAGTTTCCGATCGTGTGAAAAAATTTTCAATTTTGGCAAATTTGGCCCTCTAAATTAATTTAATTCTGTATACCTCGTTTTTCAACTAAAAAAATATTATTTTTAAGTAAAATGAAATAATTTTTGGATGTTTTATTCTCTAACCCCTCTGTTATTATTTATATATCCTTAATTTGTTTTATTTTTAAAGAATATCTAAGAGACTAATAATTTATAAGAATTAATATAAATTTATAAAAAGGAATAAAAATTTTTAAAAAATGTGTAATTTATGAATTTTAACTTCGATTATAAATTAAACGCATTAAAAAACATGTTTCAATGACAATTTTTATTTCTTCAAACTTTGCCCGTAATTGCAAAAAGGAAAAAAAAAAAAAACAAATTTCTCCAAGAATTCAAAGAAAAAGGAAAAAAATCATTAAAGAATAATAAAATCTGATCCAATTACCAACAAATTACAAAAAATAAAGAAGAAATTTATAAAATAAATATTTTTACTGTTAAGAATGCAAACATTCAAAAATTATATTCAAAAATATAAAAATACAAAATAAAAGTTCAAAGGATTGACATAAAATAATAATAAAATTTTAAACACATTAAAAAGTATTGTTTACTTTAAGAATTTTAGTCGTGATTATCAAATAAATGCATTAAAAAAGGACGATTTTGTTACGATTTTTGCTTCTTCAAACTTGGAATGTCCTCCTTCAAACTTTGCAAAAAACATAAAATTTCTTCTTTCGTGTATAAAATAATGAAAAACCCATTAAGGAATAATAAAATCCGATCAGACTACTAACAAATTACAAAAAAAGAAAGAACATATTTTAAAATTAAATATTTTTACTGTTAACACTTTGCAAAAAAACATAAATTTCTTCTTTCGTGTATAAAAAAAGGAAAAAATCATTACGGAATAATAAAATCCGATTATTTATATTAAAATGTGTTCCTCAACAGAAAGAAGATTCAGAACCACTGGATTAAATCAAGGAGTGGTGCCATTTATAGATTAATGATTAAACTAGAATTTATTAATTTTATCTGAAGAAAAAATTGCTCCAGCCTGGGGGTGAACCAGTGGAGTCTGATGTCTATGATCAAAAAATAATTCTAAATTAATATTATCTGAAGAGTCAATCTGCTATGTAGCCTTGGTGGTCTAGTGGTTATGACATTAGGTTGGTAAGCCAAAGGTCTCCAGTTCGATCCTAGGCTGAGGCAGATTTTTTCTTCAGATAAATTAATTAATTAAATTGTAGTTTAATAATTAATTCATAGATGGCATCACTCATTGATTTTAACCATTAGTATATTTATTAATTATGAGATGACACTAAAGTTTAAATTCTTTCAAATTATTAAAATTTCTGTTAAATTATAAATGGAGTAATTTGGCGATATTAGATATCCTTTAATATTTATACATTTTATAAGCAGCATATGAAATTCAGGAACTTCATGAGTTATGTAAATTTGACTTTAAGTTAAAAATTTTGTCATGAAAAAATTTTTAAAAATATTTATAATTTAGTAAAATACTGCAATTTTACACAATATCACAATAGCTTCAGTGCTGCTGTGTGAGTTATTATATATACTAGTTGCTATTGTAATGTGATATGAATGGTGTATGTATGTATTATATTATATACACACACATTCGTATCACATTATATATATATATATTATATATCCTGCATTATGAGTAAGTATATAGATATATATACTTACTCATAATATAGATAGATATTATATCTCTTGCAATATGAGTAAGTATACATTGAATACATATTAATGTTTTTAATTTTATTATAATTAATTTATACAGATAAAATTGCTTAGATTGTAATGCACATAGTCAGATTCTTGTGTAAAAAATAGCCTTTGAAATGTTTTTTATTTTGAAAAATAGTCCATTAAGGATAAATAAAAATAGTCAATTTTCAATTTACACAAATAATTGGGACAGTAATGTTGTACATAAATTGGAAGAAAAATTTTTAATAAAAATTTTGAATCAAAAACTCCTTGGATTAGATAGGCTACAGTGATTGATGAGTAAGTATACATTGAATACATATTAATGTTTTTAATTTTATTATAATTAATTTATACAGATAAAATTGCTTAGATTATAATACACATAGTCAGATTCTTGTGTAAAAAAATAGCCTTTGAAATGTTATTTTTATTTTGAAAAATAGTCCATTAAGGATAAATAAAAATAGTCAATTTTCAATTTACACAAATAATTGGGACAGAAATGTTGTACATAAATTGGAAGAAAAATTTTTAATAAAAATTTTGAATCAAAAACTCCTTGGATTAGATAGGCTACAGTGATTCTACCTAAACAAATTTCTGGTGCCATATTGTTCTTTGACTGAAAAGGAAATAATGCCTCATGGTACATTACATATCATACCAGTAATGTGACACTCAAGATCAATAAATTATACAAAAATACACACAAATCAAGCAATATGAAATTTTAATAATGTAAACTAGTATATTTGCACTTGCAACCTACAAATACAGTAAATGTTTATGCTGTATATCTGAAAAGAATAGTTTTGGGAAAATTTTTTATATAAAGTTAAATTTACATAAGTCAGGGAAAGATTATACTGTTATGTTGTTTGTTGAAATGCTAGTTTTTAGTTAATTAAAATTATTCAAATTCTAAGATAAAAAGTCTTTAATTAAACCTTTTTTTTTATTATAGACAGTTGATTTAGGATATATTAGTAAAGTAACCCAAGGATTTAGTGGTGCTGATTTGACAGAAGTCTGTCAGCGTGCTTGCAAATTGGCAATAAGAGAATCAATTGAAGCAGAAATTCGAAGAGAAAAGGAGAGAGCACAGAGAGTAGATGGCTTAGCTATGGTGAATATTCTGCTTTTTAGTTTTCTTTCATAATATATCAATTTTTTTTTAATTTTTAAACTTTATAATTTTTATGCAAAGGATGTAGAAGAAAGTGATCCAGTTCCAGAGATCCGCAAAGATCACTTTGAAGAAGCAATGAAGTTTGCACGTCGTTCTGTCAGTGATAATGATATTCGTAAATATGAAATGTTTGCACAAACATTACAGCAAAGCAGAGGATTTGGCACAAGTTTTAGGTATGGATAATAGTTTCAAATTGATATTTATAATTTAAATTTGAGTAGTATGATAATTAGATATTAAATTTTCTTTAAAATAGATTTCCAAGTGGTCAGCCCACAGGGAGTGGTGGCAATTCTGGTAATGGTCCTAGCCATGGAAGTAATTTTCAAGATGCTGATGACGATTTATATGAATAATATGATGCATTTAGTGTAGAAAAGAACTGTTGATATAATCTGTTCAAATTTCTGGAGTTTCAAATGTTTGGGGGAGAATTGTACCAAAATTTCTCAGAAACATTAATATTGACAGTGTTGCACTGTGATTTATTAGATATTTACAGAAGATACAGGAGGAAAGTTTTTCCTTTCACATAAATTGTTTCCTCAGGCACAGCTTTAAAAATAAAATTCCAATTTTTTCATAAAAATGGTTTATCATGATTCAGGGGCAGAAATATAAAATTCATTTATTACATTATGTTACTGTGATGTGTTGAAACTCAGGATGGAATTGTTGTCAAAGAAAATAGTACTAGCTAGTGTGGTTTAATTCTCATGTTAATTTTCCTCACAAAAGAACAAGGAGACTCCTATAGACTTACTGTTCATGCATAGTATATATATATATATATAATGTTCTTTGTTGGTTTTGAGAAATAATTGCAACTACATAAGAGTTGATATATTTTTATTTTAATTATATTCATTTTTATTTTTCTTTTAATACAATCTAAATTAATGAAACAAATAGTTGCAAAGTTGTTATAAGGAAAACATTTTTCTTTTGAAAAATCTGGCCATATTGGTTAGAAAAAAGTATTTAATCATCAAAAACTTTGCAATATTTGTTTCTTAAGTTTTCATTTTTATTATTTAATCACAAATTTACATTGATATTGTATAAAAAAATACTGTATTTACTACAAAATTTAAGGAAAGTCCCTTGTAGTTTTATTATTAAATTATTGGTGTTTAACTTTTTTAAAACTGGAAAAAATTAAATTTTAATACCAAAAATTTTTCCCATATATAAATAAATTAAACTTTTCAATAAATAGTTTCCATGTTTTTTTGCCACAATTTAAATGGAAAAAATGCATTAAGCATATGGAAATTTCAGGTGCCCCATAAAATTAATCATTTAATAATGCAAGCTTTAATGCATATAATCATTAAGTGCCCATTCTAAACATGTTGAACTGTTAAGTTGCAATGTAAGAACAGTGCAATTAGACTTATTAAATAAAGAATTGTCGTTACGTTTCTCTTTTTCTTAAATTTAATTTTTCAAAAAATCTTTACTGTATTAGTTTATAGAGTATAAAATAGAAATCAAATAATGTGTAAAATAGCTAGTCTCCAAAATAATAGATATGTAAGATACTTTTTAAATCTACCTTTAATTCCAGTATGTCCTGGTATCCAATGAAATTTAATTATTTTTCCTTTGGAGATTGATGTTAATAAATTATGTATGTCTTCAACTAAATGATAAGAACAGCTTAAATGAATTTTAAAAGTCGTAATGTACTACAGAAAACATATATAAAATTTCTAACAGAAAAAGGGGTTCTATTGGATTATCTACTCAATGCTACTAAGAAATTAATACACTATTATGTGAGTTGTATTCAATAGCACAATAGCAAATTTTATCTTAATTTATTAGTTCCCCTCTATTATTTATTATTATTATTACTATTATTATTGAAAAACTATTCAATAATAAAAATAATAGGCATTTCTCGTTCGAAAACTTATATTTCAAAAGGTCATACTGAAATTAAATGCTTTTTCGTAACTGATCAAATAAGTGGCATAAAAATAATTCTTAAAACCAGATCTCGATCAATATCTGAAATTATGGAATTTTTACATGATAAGATCATAAGAACGAATTTATTTGATGTGTAAAGTATCTTTCAGATTACGCTAAAAGTCTTTATGATCTATTAGTATGTGTGCCTTTTGTTTCAGTATGTGAGTACATAACAATTATAAGGATATATATAGCCATCTTTGTTTTATGAAGTTTTCCTGCAAGATTACTATGCATCAGTCTTATTCAGATTTAATTAATTTGACAATATATTTTATCTATTTTTTTATTTCAATACCATTTCTTCCATTTACTTTATCAATCGTCCAACATGAGGGGACCATAGCTTGAAAGCTGCCACGAATTACATATGCCCATAATAGAATTGACCGGAAGACTGAACGATGATTTAGGTTAGGGATGCCGGAAGACTTGTTAAGACCA
The DNA here is from genome assembly GCA_000484575.1 of Olivierus martensii. Taxonomy (NCBI): domain Eukaryota; kingdom Metazoa; phylum Arthropoda; class Arachnida; order Scorpiones; family Buthidae; genus Olivierus; species Olivierus martensii. The sequence continues at coordinate 15,120 of AYEL01078311.1, forward strand.
AGGGCTGCATAAATTCACTATGACTTATAGGAGGGTCACTAAAAATTTTTACCACGAAAGTTATATCATGTTTATTAATTACATGTTACAAAGAAAACTAAAAATTTTTAATTGGATGCGTCGTATTGCATTGATTTAACAATTTTTTTTTGTGTCAAGGTTCTAAATGCAGTAGTTGCCAAAATTGATTTTAAATTTTCATTAGTTAAGCGGCTGGTACCATGTACAATTTTTTATATTTCACACAACTACGTGAAAAATAAAAGTTTATTGTTACAAATATGATAAATGCTTTTAAACAATAGGGAAAAATAATAATCGAATCATTGTAAAAATAATTTCACATCAGAAAAATAGTTGAAAATCCATTATTCAAAACTACAAATAATTCGATGATTGTGTGACTTATTTTAATAAGGCATAATGTGGCAGGTCTCCAACAAATCAATGGAAGGCCGCAGTTTCGTGCATCCCTGATATAAGTAATAAGCTTGGATCACTTCGGAAGAAAAAAGTCGAGGTTGGGACCTAATGGGAGAATTTTTGAGTTAAATCAATTTTGAATTTAGAAATGAAAGCTGTGATGAATTTTTGAAGAAGAAAAATGATAGGTTCGTTTATAAACTACGTCGCGCTATTTCGAATACTTTTGATCTCTCCCCCCTCCGTCATTTTTTGTCATTTCAACTGTGAACCGAAAAGAAATTCAAATTTGTAACAGTTACGTCACAAATTTGAAAGACCTCAAAAAAATTTTTCGATTTTATGTAAAAATTATAAGAGTAGAAAGTATAAATTATGTCTACATTAATACTTTGCTACCTATACAATATTGTATTTTTTTAATTTCAAATCTTCAAGCAACTGGATATATCTTAGAACTAGCTATATATGTTACAGTAAAAGTAATTAATTGGTGATTATTCATAATCGCCAGTTATACGCATAATCACCAATATCTTTGTTTGATAAATTTCTCTCTTACCGGCGATTTTACATAATTCCCAAATGAAGTTGTTAAATTGTCAGAATTTCTCACTTTTACCGGCGATTATGTATAATTCCAAATGAATTTGATACCAAATGAAGTTGGTAAATTGTCAGAATTTCTCACTTTTACCGGCGATTATGTATAATTCCAAATGAATTTGATAAATATCACTGAAAATGTTACTTTTAAAGCGATATTTGTTTAATTTCCAAAATATAGATCATAAATTTGATAAATATCTTGAAGTTCCCCCTTTTTGTTATTTTAATTAATAATTTAATTATATATTTGGCTTAAGGCTGGGTCTCACAGGCGTAAAACGCGACGTCAGTACGCTGACGTAAATGCGTCGTCAAATTTGTAACAGTTACGTCACAAATTTGAAAGACCTCAAAAAAATTTTTCGATTTTATGTAAAAATTATAAGAGTAGAAAGTATAAATTATGTCTACATTAATACTTTGCTACCTATACAATATTGTATTTTTTTAATTTCAAATCTTCAAGCAACTGGATATATCTTAGAACTAGCTATATATGTTACAGTAAAAGTAATTAATTGGTGATTATTCATAATCGCCAGTTATACGCAAAATCACCAATATTTTTGTTTGATAAATTTCTCTCTTACCGGCGATTTTACATACTGTTTGTCTACCACAAGAATAGCTCCCGCCAAGAAGTCTGTGCATGTCTGTTGCCGTGGAAACAAGATTCGCTCCATTTTCGATAGGGGAAGCCAGAAGAAAGGCGTCCAATTTGGCTTAAGGCTGGGTCTCACAGGCGTAAAACGCGACGTCAGTACGCTGACGTAAATGCGTCGCGCACGAAACGTCGAGCGTAATGATGTTCAGATCGAAAGCGTACGACGCTTAATTATAGGGTTACTATTGTTTCACTTTTATAACAGCTTCTTAATACTCATTTAATTTCGATTATCTCACAGTTTCAATATGTTTTCAACGTCGTTTTCCACACCATCTTTGAATCGCATTGTGTTTAATTAACAGCTTAATACTCATTTAATTTCGATTATCTCAGTTTCAATATGTTTTCAACGTCGTTTTCCACACCATCTTTGAATCGCATTGTGTTTAATGCGATTCAAAGATGATGCTTTTCAATCTTTAGGATATGAGTCTGGATGTATCCTCCTCCATTTAGAGGCAAATCGATAGCTCTGATATGATTTTTTTATGAGTTGTTTCAATACTTCCCCAAGTCATCACATAGATCTTTTCTTGGCACTTATGCATCATGCTCGGTTCATATATCATTAATTTATATTTCCTCATTTTTTCATTTTCAACTGATGTTAACAAATCTGAATTTATGATTCGGAATTTGCTTGACATTTTTTCTCATGTATAGCGAGGTTAATTGGTTCCAAGAAATGTCCACGCTATGTAAAACCACATTTTTCGAGGTGTATTTATAATGGATTTCAATTTAATTTGTTTTAACTTGTTCCTTTTGCCTGGATTATCATTTAATTCAAAGGAATCTTTTTTCTGATTACAATTTTCAATCCAGATCATTAGAAGGTGTTCCATATTTTCCATTGTAGAAGATCGATTTTCATGATCTTTTGACATATAAGAAGCCGTTCTCATTCCATGTTGTTTAATCTTTTCTTTGCTCTGAATAATTTTTGTACAGATAATTCATTTATTGAATTCTCATGTTTATTTAGCAAATGAAGTGCTATTCTCATGACATTTCATAATTTCAAAATTCTTCCCTCTAATATCATCCACTTGCATTTTTTGTTATTCCAACAGTGTCTTCTTTGTTTTGATCTTTTTACACCCATCATATATAATAAAGGAATAAGCGTGTGGAGTCCATGTTTCTGCGCTGCGCTAACTCCCAAGCCAGAAGTGTCGCCGTTACTATTTTCTCTTGAATCTTTAATCGCGCCTTTTAGAAAACTAAATCCCAATCTCATCATAAATTTTGCTTTAAATTATCATAGTTTACTTCCTATTCATGTCTGTATACTTCTTTTTGTTATTTGACTTCAATTTCTGTCTTTTTCGCTCAAAAAATGTTGACTGTTCCCCGGCTTGAGAGTTCAGTTTGAATTCACATGTCAAGGCTACTTAAATGTTGCATTTAAATAATATTTAATTTAGTTCAGAATTTAAATAATATTTTATTCATTTCAGAAATTATATTTTTTATTTTAAGATAAAAATTATAATTATTATCTAAATAACTGAATCGGTAAATAGATAGTTTGTCAGTTGCCAATTTCATGTAAAGAAAATTTCAAAATTTGTCCTGGAGGAAAAAAACCAGCAAAGGCATTATATACAAGGTTATGCTAAATAAATGAAAAACTCAAATTTGACAGAAAAGAAACAAATGTTTCGTTTTTGATATATTTGGGCAAATAGTGACCACGGGGTAACCAGTATTTAAATAATAAAAGAATATTAAATACTAATATTAATGTAAATAATAAAATGCCGCGGGAAAAGAAGTGTCTACATGAGATCCAATCAAAAAACTGTTGCATAAACATAGCTCTTGACTATCACCTGTGGCGCTTGTGGGGTCACTGATCAGTGTTGCTAATGTTGATCTGTGTAATAATAATAACCACATAGACCAAAACCTGCATTGTTCAAAATCGTGCTATACAAGGTATTCCTGTATATTTTGCTTCATATTATCATGTTTCTCTTTATAGTGTGAAGATCAGACAGAAGTTTATTAGTTGCTTAATACAAAAACATTAGAACTGGCAATATCATAGATCAAATTTTGTTTTTTTTGAATGGTTCTTTATTCCTAAATATCTCCGAAAATATCGGTCGTAAGAAAATAATTCCACCATGAAAATTGCATAAAAAAATGGACCAATCAGATTCCGTTTGAAAAATAATATACTTCCATTCGAGAAAACAAAGTTGAAGCACACACTGCGCAAGAGGATGCACAGAAAAAAAATATTAATGAAAACTTCCATTCGAGAAAACAAAGTTGAAGCACACACTGCACAAGAGGATGCACAGAAAAAAAATATTAATGACGGATTGTAATTTGGAAGGAAAATGTAACAGGACACGTGTTTTACTTTTTTCATGTATACCCGATAGTTTTTGAGAAAAATGCCTGGTCCATAGAAAAGTGGGCAGCCTCTAAATGAGTGGTTGAATTTATACTTTCAACAAATTAAAAAAATTTATAAAAGTTCTGGAAGAGTTCTAAATATTAGGCATTAATTAGTTGGTGATATTGATTTTATACAAGTGTTTTTGTGCATGCATTCACATTAGCGTTAGTGTTACCAAGAGAATGAAAAAATATGAGATAGAGGATACTAAATGATTGTAGAAATTACCGTATTTGCCGGCGTATAAGATGCACCGGAATTGTACCATCTCTGTACCATCCATTGCATTATTAATGCCACATTTCTTAAATGATTTAACCACTGTCTCTATTTCACAGCATCCCATGAAGCTTTGACCCATTCACAAACTTGAGAAATGCAGGCCCAATCCCATGAAGCTTTGACCCATTCACAAATTTGAGAAATGCTAGGCCCAGCTGTGGATCGTCGATGAAAGTGCATGCGCATTCATTGAACTCTACTAGCTGTGATCGTCGATGAAAGCACATGCGCATTCATTGAACTCTACGTAACTAATATCCCACACTCCACAAGGAAACAAGAAAGAAATCGCATAATTCCGAATAGAGGAAATTTCCAGAAATGAATGTAATCAAAAACTGAGTATGGGAGTAAAAGACGCACCCCGTTTTTCAGACCTATTTTCAAGAAAAAAGTGCGTCTTATATGCTGGCAAATACGGTACTTATTTCTACAATCACTTAGTATTTTCTATTCTATTTATTTCATTTTCTATTTTTCTTCATAATTCTAATCAGCCATAGATTTGTTAATATCAGTTTGGAGAGCAATTTTTGAAAGAAGAATATGAATATATTTAACAGCAGTTTGCAAAACCTGTGAAGCTTTATTATGCATATAATTTTATTCTCTCAGATTTTCATTCATCTTTAACTGAACCTATTCTTTCAAATTGTAATACTGTTCAGTGAACAATAGATTTTGAAATTGGAGCACAATCAGGATATGTATCATTGAATAGATTAGCAACTCTTTGTAAGATCTAATCTCTTTGTAACCTTGTAACTCTTTGTAAGATAACTTATTATAACTATATCTTTTAGGTAGTGTTAATTTTTACCATTTTTTATTTTCTGAGATTCTTGTATCATCTCAAAAAAATTTACATACCACTTTTACTAGACACATTAAAAATTTTTTACATAAAATTAGCATATCAATATTCTATAGCGATCTTTCCTAATGGTGATTTTTTCACATTCTAACAATTTTTGTAAATCTTAAATTAGTTTTACATTTATCGAGTCTTTGTAAGATCTTCACAACTGATATTAATAATCTCAATTTCTCAAGTCATTTACATCTTGTGATAAGTGCATTTTTCAAAAGAATGTTTAAGGTAAAAGTTTTTTTTTTTTGTGTAGAATAACAATATGCAATAAAAAGGGGGGTTCTCATTTTAGATCATCAGTGTCATCTATGATGAAACAAATATCTCCATCTTATGTTTTTTTTTTTTAAACCAAATAGGTTTTATCTAAAACATTTTTTTAATAGAATGCACATTTTGAGATATTTGATTGTTCCATAACATTTGGGATTCACTATTATCATTTAGAATGAAAAATAATTCTCTTGCAATATATGAAAATACATTATTTAATGGTTCTGGCTCTTCAAAATTTCTTTTGGTTTGGTTTTAAATAACTGTCAATATATCAGCTCATATCTTTAACTATGTGATAAAATCTAAAAAGTGTTATTTTATAATTTTATTTTTGTTGCAAATATATTATGATTACCAATAAATATGTCACATAATTTAAATTAATAAAATCAAGATTTTTTAAATATTTATATTTAATTGACTTGTTATTAAAATTCCTAAATTCAGCACTATTAAGAAGTCCAATTAAACAGGGTTTAATAAAAACTTTTATTCTGAGAGAAACATTTTCGGCTGTAATTCAGCCATCTTTTTAACTCTAACATGTACAACTGTCCAGAACAAAAGACATTCTAACTTCTAAATTACAGATCATTACCGTTCTAATAAAGAATTTGTTTAAAGTTTAAAAACAATTCTAAACGATTATTATCACAAAACTTAAATTTAGGGACAATTACAGAAAATACTTTTAATATAATAAATATAATAAAAACAAACAAAACAGTGCAGGCATAATTAACATAAAGTTCTGTTAATAATGCCCTATCTTCAAGGCTTGCCACCTTCAACTTATCTCCTCGAGGCAAATTTCCAGGCATTTGAAATTGTTTTTTTTTTTCTCTTTCTCATTAATTATGTTTGCTTGGCACCTTCCCTGGTAAATACGTAGTTTTTCTGCTGCATTTAGCTCTACTGGGTCTGCAGTTCGGTCAGCTAGTTTCACTCTATCCAATCTTCATGTCGTATTCATAAGCACATCTTGATAGTGCCGCTGTTAAGTTCCCCATTCTTATATCACACTTGTGTTCTTCAAGCCTATTTGAAAAGGAAGCAAAATACTAGCACACTTGAGCAGGCCACTTTTTATAACACAAAAAAACTTTATTTTAATTTAAGAAATGTTTTCGGTTACAGTTTGCCCTCATCAGCTTCAACATTCGATTACCATTTCATTCTAGAACTTAGAACTGGATTACGACGTATAAATTCTTTCCAATTTAAAGTTCAAAACATTTATGACATTGGACTAACCACAAAGATAAATATATAAATATAAACTGAACTCAGATAAATAATAAACATATAATTATAAAAATAGATTTCTTTTTACAATTTTTTATCCTACCAGAATTTAAATTAAAGGATTTTAAATTAAAAGTCTATATATAAGATTATTTTTCCTTTCTTCAGAAACTGAAGAAAGGTATAAGTAATCAAGGGGTTAATAATATTAACCCCTTGATTACTTATACCTTTTGGGGTTAATATTATTAACCACATTTGCTTCTATCTTTTATTTTCTGTAATTCTGGATCTTTCATGTCTTATGCTTCAAAGCATATTTCCAGGGTTGCGGGAGGTCTATCAATTGCCTTTCATTATTACTTCTCCTTCTTTACTGCCTTCATAGATTTTAATTTTTTCTGTCATTGCTAAGTTTTTTATATCGTCTACTCTTTTTATTACTTTTGCTCTATTCCAATCTATTTTAATTTCATATTCATATGCTCTTCTCGATAATGCTGTAGTTAGGAGCCCTTCCTTAATATCAGTCTTATGTTCCCTCAATCTATCTTTGAGGTTTCTTGCTGTAGCACCGATACATACCTCTTTCTTTTGTTTATCTATATTCTGCAGGGGATCTCATATACCCCTGTTTGTTCTTGTCTGCTGTATTTATCTTTCACGTTTTTTAATAAATTCAAAATTGTACTTGGCTTTTGTATGCCTAGCTTCAGTAGCCGAAAACATTTCTTAAATTAAAATAAAGTTTTTTTTTGTGTTATAAAAAGTGGCCTGCTCAAGTATGGTAGTATTTTGCTTCCTTTTCAGTTGTAGCCTTGAAGAGCAGTATAAAAGTTGTATGCGTCAAGCCTATCTTTCAAGTTTCTTCATGTTGTCCCTACGTAGACTTCCCTGGTCCCTTTATCTATATTCTCCAGCGGTATCTTGTACACACCTACACTTTCATCCTTGTCATAAAGATCTTTTAAATTCTTAAGTGCTTGAAAAACAGTTTGTGACCACTTATATGCCGGTCTTCGGTTTCTCCTCCTTAAGACCCTTGTGACGATTCTAGACATTTGCATGGTATCTGGGATCACCTCATATTCAGTTGCTTGGTACTGATTTTGGAGAGAGATGTCCTGGCTGTGCTGCTCCTGATGTCCTCCATCGCCATTCTTCCTTCCATCAGTAATTTCCTTGAGTTGCTTCCGAACTAATGCTCTACTATACCCATGATTTTGTGCTATTGTCTCTATTCTTTGTATTTCTTCTTTTAACAGGGTGTCTGTACTACAATGTGAAATAGCCCTGCTTAAGTAAGCTTTTATCACTGCTTTTTTATATGCCCATTTGTCATTGGACCATCTTGAGATAATTACTGGTGTTGCTTCTGGTTTCCTATAGATAGTTGTTACTAGGGTGTTGTCTGTAATCTGTAGTTGCACATCAAGAAAGTGAATAGTCCTCTTCTCTTTTTGTTCCAGGGATAGTTTCAGACCATATGTGTCATCTATAAAAAGCGTAACCAAGTCTTCTGTTTTAGCCACACCCCTTCATACAACAAAAATGTCATCTATGTAGCGGATATAAAGGTGTGCCTCCATTATTATATTATGTATTCTAGTCTCCTCCAAAAAGCGCACCACCAGCTCAGCTAGCACCTCTGCTAGGGGACTTCTAATGGGCACTCTCTTTGTTTGCCTATAATACTGTTCTTTAAAGCAAAAACACGAGTTGTAACAGAGGAGAGTTGTAAGTTCTCTACAGAGAGCTGGGTTTGTTTGTTCTTCATGTAGATTGGTCAATAGGAACCTATACAAACATAGAGACATGGGAGCAATATTTAGGAAAGGATAAAATTTCTCAAAGTCAAATATTGCAAATACCTTGTTTCCATCTAGCTGTATTTCACTTAGCCTGTTAAGGAAGTCAACTGATGAGGCAACCACTTGACGGTAGCCAGAAAGCTTTGCATTGATTCATTGTGCCAATGTTTTTCCAAGCGGTATAGCGGTGACCTACACTTCTCTACAACAGGTCTAAAGCTCATTGTCATTTTGTGTATCTTTGCATATGCAAATATCCTGGGGCAGGCAGGGTTTGGAATTCTTCCAACTTTCAGAAAATCATTTCAAATGCTTGGAAATTTGCCTTGAGGAGATAAGTTGTAGGTGGCAAGCCTTGAAGATAGGGCATAATTAACAGAACTTTATATTAATTATGCCCACACTGTTTTGTTTGTTTTTATTATATTTATTATATTAAAAGTATTTTCTGTAATTGTCCCTAAATTTAAGTTTTGTGATAATAATCGTTTAGAATTGTTTTTAAACTTTAAACAAATTCTTTATTAAAATGGTAATGATCTGTAATTTAGAATTTAGAACAACTTTTATTCTGGACACTTGTACATGTTAGAGTTGAAGATGGCTGAATTAGTCAAAAATGTTCCTCTCTGAATAAAAGTTTTTATTAAACCCTGTTTAATTGGACTTCTTAATAGTGCTGAATTAGGAATTTTAATAATTGTGTATCTGTAAAAGCAGTATAAAAGTTTTAGTGATTTAATTGACTTGTTTATAAAGATTACATATTAAATGCAATTTTTTTCAGTCTGTCACTAAATTTTATTGTTAATGCTAACTGATCTCATTTAACAATGTTAATAATAACTAAAATGATTCATATTGCAATATAATTTTATTAGTATTTGTAATTATTTATTATTTAGAGAGAATGAAAGTAATAAATGATTGATCTCAATCTCCCTATGTATGTAAAGGATTCAGTTCTTCCAGAAACAAATTTACCCATAAGCCTAAGAAGCTATACAAATTGAGATGAATTCCAGGATTGGATAAAATCATATCTATAGATGTTTTTATATTAAAATGAAATGTAAAGAATTTTCTAACTTTTAACTTATGTTTATTATTTACTGCTCTTGTTGATAATACAAAAATATTTTTTAAATATTTGAGTACTATTTATCCTGTTTGATTATTAATTATTTATATAAATTATTTTTAAATAATTTAAATTAAAACTAAAAATATAAATAAAAGTCTAGATGTACTGAAGTTTAATAAAGATAAAAAGTTTAAATCTTATTATGTTAGTTATATATCCTTTTTATCTGTTGCCTTCTATATTCTATTGAATATTTACTGATATATAATAGAAAAATTAAATAAAATATTAATCTTGAAATTGTAGAATTATAAGATTTAATACTATCAGCTGATTGAAATGATGAATTTCTTAAATCATATAGTCTGGTAAAGATTAATGCCATATCAGTTGACTGATAAAATATCTGATTACTCACTTCTAATACTCTTCACTTTTTTTGATCTATTAACATATGGTCAATCAAAATAGTAATAATTCATATAATAAATGTATTACTTGCATTAATAAAGTTTATACAGATGATTAAATTATAAAATTAATAAATTAAATATATCCTATGTAAAGAATTATTTTTTAGAATAATTTGGAGATTGAAATACATGATTCATATACATTAATTGTAGTAGAAATAATTTTTTATTGTGCAATATTAATTGATGTATAGAAATTGGAAAAAATTCATTTTATTTTTTAATCTTTATCAATCCTCCTCTAAAATGACGAGAGAAAGCAAAATAGATATCAAAAATAAAAAATTACAGTAAGAAATAATTTTAGTTAAAAATTCCTTCATACCGATATATATATTCCAATATTAAGGAATTATAAATTAAAAATACATATCAATAAGGAATTTTAATCAATTATTCAGATGTTTAAATGGCATTTATGAAGGTTAGAAAAGAATATAAATGGGATAAAATTGGATGAAGGTTAAGAAAGTTGGACAGGCTATGCTATATGGTATTTGGGAATAGGGATGAAAAAGGGGAAGGTCAGTTAACATTCAGGCATCACTTAAGGAAATAAGAAACTGAAATTAGAACAATGATAGCAGTGAGTAATGGTGATTGTAGAGAAAATCAATAAATGTAAGTTGGTAATGATTCAGTCTAAATAGAAAAATGATTACAAGAATAATTCACTTTAATTTTTTTTATAAAAAAAAATGTTTCCTTTATGAAAATTTGAGCACTGATTTTTTGAAAGATTCTGAAGTTTTATCTTAAAAAAGTTTTTTTCTGGCATTTATAATTAAATTGAAATTTTGAAATTAAAACATTTTTTCAAACATATTCATTTCTTCTAATATTTTGTAAATGAAATTATAAAATATTAGAAGAAATAATATATTTTAGATATATTATAGTATATATTGTTATAATAGATGCAATATCAAAACTAAATTAGTTTGTAACATTTACTTATATAAGAATAATTGATAGATAAGTAACGATGATTTTGTTTAATATATTGGTAAATAGTAACAGAATCAAAAGACAAATGCAATTTGAAGTTTTGAGTTATAAATCAGTATTAATGCAAATGAAAATTTTATAAAATTTTAACTGTTGACTCATAATGTAATTAATTACTATTTCATTGACAGATCTGTTTTAAGAATACAAAACATTTTCATCAGTATCACACCACACTATATTCAGAATTTATAATTTTTTTTTTTTTAAATTTTAAAAGCATATTTGCAAAATTTTTATTTTTGCTGTAATAAATAAAAAGTGGAATAATTTAAGAAATCATATAATTTATTAAGAACAAAAAATTTCAAATAAAACGAATTATGTTTAATTTGTTCTTTTTTATACAGATTGTATGATTTGTCAGAAAATTATTTTACATTTATTTAAATTAAATTATATACATTAGTTTTCCTTTTAACTTTTGCCTTGTTTATTTCACATTTTATAGTATGGCAATATTTCAGGAACAAGAAGCAGTGGAGAATTCATCAGTTTATTGGTAATATATAAACAATATAATGCTTTCTTACAAAATAATTTGATATTAATACTGTAAAATCACAAAAATTATATTTTGTATATTTAAAAAATATAAAAATTATAATAAATTCTATTTAAAAATGTCTTTGACAAAGACATTTTTGATATTTATGTCATTGTTAGTTACATTCTGACAATATTTTATTATTAAAAAATGTAAATAGTAAATTAAACTATCAAAATACTACAGTTACATTAATTTGTTACAAAAAAATTGAATAGAATTTGTTACAATTTTTTATAATTTAAGGAGCAATGAATTAATAATATATAAAACATAATGTTCAAGTATATTTAATAAATTTTTTAAGCTATGAAAGTATCTGATTGTGAGATCATTATCTGGCTGGTTTACCATCAAACTTTTGAAAATAAATCCACTCATTTGTATGCAAGGAAATAAAAAATGAAAGTTATTGAAAAGACTGTGTGTCATTTTTGCTTTAATTACTAATGTCTTTGGAAGAAACAGTTATGCTTACTAAACATTTTAACAAAAAACTCTGCAATTATCCTACTTAGAATCTTAATAGAAATATATTTATCAAAAATACTTTTGGGCAGTAATCACCACTTTATTTTTTTTAAGTAATATATGCTTTTCAAATGTTCATTAACTCCTTACTTTAACTTATTTAATTAATTAATTATAACTAGCCAATTAGCAGGAATTATTAGTACTTGTGGGCAGTAATCATCATTAGTTTATTTTCTTTAAGTAATATATGCTTTTGCAATTTTCTGTCACATCTTAATATGTCTATCTCATTTTTAATGGAATTTTTATTAGTTACAAATTAATAATATACAAGAAAGATAAATTTAATACTCTGGGGGTGAAAGTTAAACAGATGGCAGCAGCAAAGACACAACAGGGTTATTAAAAAGAAAGTGGTTGTCCTATAACATCTCATGTTTAGATTTCCAAGCATCTGATAAATTATCAGCATCTTGGATATTGACCCCTCTGATTTTACTTACATGAATGTATATTCAAATTTTCCATAAAATTGACAGAATGATATTTATGGACATCTTCAATAATTTTGATGATGTCCCATAAGATGACACAGTTCTTATCATATATTCTTACACATATGGCAGTAAGTGTTAGCTTCTACTTTGTAAACATAGCATCTACTTTGTGCTGTGCAATTCTATCCTTCAATCATTATCTGCTCTTCCATATGTAATGCATGATGATGTCACAGGTGTTCTTAATAGTATCCAGTTTTAACTCCTGTTTTTTTCTTAGAAGTAGTATAAAGCTATCACAAATTTGTGTCAACAGGGTCACAAATTAAAATGAAACTAAAGTAAATCTATGGAGTGGGCTCCTAGAGGTAAATGAAGTGGTCCAAGAGAAAAAAAGATTGAAAATAATTGTATAAAAAAATTTAACAGTATAAAATCACATTTATAGATATCATATAAATTTTGTGTAATAGATCCTCTATTAAGTGTTTTAATATTGAAAATTGGTGATAAACAGGACACAATGCAATAGAATGAATTTTTTCAGAATATTTTATAATAATCCAATCAAAAGAAATTAATATACTAAAATTTATATATATATATATCTAAAGTTCATTGTTGTTTAAATTTAAAATTCAACAACGAATTGGAATAGAATTATTTTTGATGGGTAAAGCTGAAGAGGGAATACAAGAATACCGAAAGTGCTACTTTGAATTATATTAAAACAATTTATCTGTGAGTATAATAATTCCTGCTAATTAACTAGTTATAATTAATTAATTAATTAATATATGCTTTTGCAATTTTCTGTCACATCTTAATATGTCTATCTCATTTTTTAATGGAATTTTTATTAGTTACAAATTAATAAATTAATTAATTAATAAATTTAATACTATGGGGGTGAAAGTTAAACAGATGGCATCATCAGTTGCTGCAGCAGCAAAGACACAACAGGGTTATTAAAAAGAAAGTGGTTGTCCTATAACATCTCATGTTTAGATAATACTTTCCAAGCATCTGGTAAGTTATCAGCAATCTGGATATTGACCCCTCTGATTTTACTTATATGTATGTATATTCAAATTTTCCATAAAATTGACAGAATGATATTTATGGACATCTTCAATAATTTTTATGTTGTCCCATAAGATGACACAGTTCTTATCATATATTCTTACACATAAGGCTGTAAGTGCTAGCTTGTTAAACATAGCATCTACTTTTTTGCTGTTCAATTCTATCCTTCAATCAGCCATCTGCTCTTTTCTAATATTCCTTATAATAGTGTTATTGCAAGAGTTATTAATGGTATGCTATAAATCCTATATTTTGATCTGTTTTTTTTTTAGTCATTGTATATTTGATTAAACAGATTTGAATTTTCTGATTTCAGCAGCTCTTATGTTGAATATACTACCAAGCTGTTTGTTATGAATAAAGAAAAAGATGTAAGTCAGCTTTCTATAAATGACTAGGTGCTAATCCAAGATTCAAGAAATAGATCCTATTCTTGTCTAACTGCTCTAATTTCACATTTAGATAGTTTCCAAGATATAAGTAAAGAACTTGCCAGCTCAAAACTATGATGTCATCATAATATACAATATAAACACATTCAGAAATCTTCAAAGCTTTTTTCTATTTTAAACATTAACAGTTTAGTCAGTAGGCCTACAGTTGGAGACCTCATTTGAACATCTTTAGTCTGAATATAATGCATACTTTATGACAATATCATGTTTTTACTTATCAAATATACAGTGTCAGAAACAACCTTAAAATCATCCTGTCATTTATTAAGTGTGTCCAATAAGCTCAGCTGAAAACTGAAGGTTAAGTTAGAAATGGCAGTTCTAACTTAATACTAACCAGTAGTTATTTTAACTATAAAATCCTAAGGTTTTAAAGTGTCCTGTTAAAGTTCCTGTTAGCTTTAACCACTAGTTATCTGTTTACAATTATTACATAAATACTAATTGGTAGTTTAAAATCAGTAAGTATCAATTAAGTTTAATCTAACAATTGTTAAACAGATAACTGATGGTTAAAGGTAATGAATTTTAATGAAATATTATATAACTGGCCTGAAAGATGAATCTTTAAAAGAATTATTAGCCAAAGATTTGTTTTTGGAAATTATACAGTGTGAAAAGCTAAATATGAAGAAGTTTTACCTAGTGCCTTGAATGGATCATTTATGATATTGAATTTCAGGATCCTAGTACCACTCAACCATCAACACAATACTTTACATTTTAGTTTTGGTACTAGAAGAGTTGCTTGGCTGCAAAAGAGCCCAAACTTTGTTTCCAACTTCTATTGCATTCCCTTTATGATAAGGAAGTAAAGTCATTTAACAACCAAAGTCTTTATTTTAATTGCATAACAAGGGTGCAGAGAAAAATAGCATTTTTCTTCTACATTCTATTCAATTAAACTTTATAAAGGAGAGAATTCATCTGTTGTCTGACCTATATTATGAGGCAATTTTACATTCTTTCTATGCAATTAAACTTTATAAAGGAGAGAATTCATCTGTTGTCTGACCTATATTATGAGGCAATTAAATTAAAGGATACTTGTCTTTTCCCTTCAGTGTTCTAGTATACTTCTTTTGATAGAACTCTTAATATTTTCTCTTGCTGTCCTTTATCCTTCTCACTTCCTCTGTTTTTTTTATGACTAAATATATGCTCACTATTCTTTTTTCTATAAGAAATCAGACTTCTGACAGAATCATGAATATCATTTTTTTTTTTGTTTTCTCATAAAGAATGAAATAGTATGCCAGAAGTTTGGCAAGCTACTAATTTAATAAAAAAAGATATTCTTTAATTACTCATTATATTATATAAGTGAAACACAGGTGAATTCTTTTACCATGGAATTTGAATACCATTTACTCACATTCTTAAATTAGATAGTAAAGAGAGTAGAGAAGGGAAGAGCCTACCCAGCTCAAGCACCGTGACCAACAATGGTCTATTGTTCACTAAATTAGATATGATTCTTTCCCATAATTTTTTCATTTATCATAAAATCCTTCCTTCCTTCAAAGGATTAAATTACTGAAGGTACTCTCTCTCTCTTTTATTAAAAGTTCTGACAGATCAAAAGATATATTTTTCTTTTTATTTGTTTTCCCCTTCTAAATTTCTAAAAATTGATTATTTTAATTTTTATTCATTATTATCATTTCAAATTCAATGGGGCACATGGTATATGATGATTAATTTAAGATTACAATTTTTTCACTTTGGCAGCTTTCCAACAATGAATTGTCAAATATAGAATTTTTTTATATTTCTGTCTCTGAATCACTTTTTATTGAGTATATTTATTTGAATTTTTAAAATAAGTTCATTTTATTCTTTTAAAAATGTTGTCTTGATATCATTTCTTCACCCTTCTTTCATTCATTGATAATTTTGATCTGTATATTGTCTTGAACAATAGTTCTCAAAATAGTAGTTTATAGATCAGAACCTATCTGTGAAAGCTGTATAGAACTTACAAGAAAGAAACATAGTTCAAAAGTGCAACATATTATAATTTATTGCACTTTATGCAATATAGCTCAAATTTTATAGTAAAAGGTTTTATGCTACATAATCTCTGATTGGAATATAGCTTATTCAAACTTTATCTGAAGTGACAGATTGAAGCTTTTTAGTGCACTAAGATAAGTACAGGAGTGTTTATTTCTCTTAAGAAATAAAGTATAATAAAATATCATGCTCATAAGTATATCTTGTTCCTTGGGACAAATTGGCAATCCTATAATGATCTCTATTACACTGGAAAAAAATTGTCTTTTGAACACTCAGTTCCATCCAGAAATGATTAAAACAAACAATATTTTTATAATTCAAATTAAAAAATTTATTTCAATCAAATTTTATAATTTCTATCAAAATGTTTCCTGGATAATCTGAAAATACAAATACAGCAACAGTTTCATATGTTTTTTGTAAGTTTTTTTAATGATATCATTGAAAGGAAAGAAGGTAAGAATGTTTAAAGTAAACTCAGTAGTAATTTTATGCCTCCTAATATAAACAAACTTCATTAGTTGAAAAAATTTTCAATATATTGCTTTCTATTCTTTCTATCAATTATGTCAGAGATGATAAAATTCTTATTTAAAAAAAATCTCTATAAATTAATTTAAAAAAATGTATTAAACTCTAATATGTTTTTTATAAAGACAATATATTACCACTTGCTACTGTAATGCATTGTTTGGAAATATATATTGACTTGTTTGGAGATAAACTGGTGCCCGCCGCTTTATAAAATCACTTCTGTCTGAATCGTTTTGATTTTATTAGCTGGCGTAGTGTTTATATGCTAATAAACGCTTATTACCTTGCTTATAGTGCTTTTATAATTTGAGTAATATGTTTTTTTTTTTATCAGCTTATTAATTTACTTTAATATCCATCAAAAATGAATGCTGTAAAGCTAAAATCATTTCTGAAAATGTTTAGATAAAATATGATATTTTCAAGAAAAGATTAGATTGTTTTATCAGTTTTTCATTAAACTAATATTAATAATTGAATAATTTTTGTAATTTTGAAGAATGGCTAATTTTAAATTTATTGATTGACAGTAATGATCTATGAGAATAAATATTATTAATTTAATACATTGCTGCCCAGCTGGGTTGAAGCAGATCAGATTTAGGTCATTGCAACGGACCAGCATTTTATGATGTTTTTCGATCTGTTTGTAATTTTACATGACTACTTTACATGAACTAGTTTAGTTACTTTTTGATTGAAGATAAGTTTTTTGTTTTTTCTTAAAAATAAAGATTTATTTCATGTAATGGAACAGAAATTAATCTTATAATTCATCAATTTGAAATTAATTATCAAAAAAGCGGTTATCAAAGATTACTCTATAAAATAATTTCCCTAATTTCCTAATTTTTAAATATTTTATTATAACTGTAACTAATCATATTTTATTGGATATGTACAGTAAACAGTGAAGAATTCCCTAATTTTTAAATATTTTATTATAACTGTAACTAATCATATTTTATTGGATATGTGATGAATCCTAGATAATAAACTAATATTCATTAAATGCTTATTAAATTAAATTTTATAAATATCTCACACATTTTAAAATATTTTATTGTTTACTATTATTTAGGAAAAAATTATAAAAAATCAAATTTTTGATACTAGAGTACAAAACTTGCTTTAAACCATAACAAGCAATAGTGCCACATGTAATGCTAGACCAATCTGAAAATTGTGCAAGTAACTCAATAAATAGTTTTAAACAGAGCCGTATGACATTATGCTACTAGGCAGCAGCAGGAATTTTTAACAACTGGTACATCATATGGGCCTGAACACTAATGTGTTAAATTCTATACATCTGTTTTTGTTTAGTTAATATTTTTTTGTAATGAAAGTGAAATTATAAATTGTTCATAATCAATATAAGAAAAACATTTCCTTTTATTAAGAATAATGAAATTGACAGTTTGTTTTATCCAACAATTAGATAGATTTTTAATTAATTTTGCATAAAAATTTGGTAGCATTCTATTAGTATGGCTTTCAAGTAACTCACAATTATTTTAATATAAAATCAAATTACTTTCTTATACTGTGAAGACCATAAAAAGATATGCTTTTATTATTAAAAAATTTTTAGGTATATTGACTAGTTATAAATTAAATCAATTATTTGAAAAAACTTATAAAATATATAATTTTAACTTAACATTATTATATTTCAATTATTTACTATATAATATTTTAAAATGCATAAAATCTTTATAAAATTTAATTTAATATGCATTTAATGAATATTAATTTATAATATAGGATTTATTACATTCCTAATAAAATATGATTACTTATAGTTATAATAAAATAATTAAAAATTTCTAAATATTATGGAATTCTTCCCTTTTTGCTGTTACAATATAAAGCAACCATCTGAAACTGATTTTCTTTGAATGGCCGCTTTATACATTTTCGGTTGGTTAGAGAGCTGCATTTAAATTAATGTATTATGGGAAAAAATGTTATGTGGTAAATAATCTGAAACATCAATTATTTTAATTATTTACACATTAATTTTCTTAATTATATACTGCAATGAGGTTGTTTCATACTTTTTGTTCAAAGCTATAAAATTCACATGATCTGGTGAAAACAACTTTTATTTATAATGTCTACTAGTATCAATAACCAAAATTTTGTTCTGTAATCGATGTTCCTCAGCATTTAATTGATTTTGGAACAGTTTATATTATGGAATTTTGCCAAGAAATGTCTGAATTAACGAATTTTACAAATAATTTGTTTGCTCTTAAAAAGAAAGTTTTGCTCTTAAAAAGAAATGAGTAAAGAAGGTTTTGTAATAGATGTCTATTTTAACGAAGATTCTTCTGGAACATATGTCATCACTTCACATATTAAAGCAGAAATGAAAAAAAAAGTATGAACTATAAAAAAGTATAAAAAAAGTATATCATCATTAACAATTTCATCATCATCGTACGAAATAAGGATTAATATCTGATTGTATATTTTAAATTAATTTATTGTAAGGAAAGAATGGGCCAAACGAGATATTAAGTTTATTTACAAAAAGAGATGGTAGGGATAATGAATTTGTGATTAAGGGCTCAGAAATTAAGAATTACCATATTTTTGATGGTAAAAATCATAAGAAAATATTTCAGATCAGACAGATCATAAGGTAATGGCATTTGAATTAGGTTAATGATATTCATTTTATGCATTTACTTTATTCAGAGTTATTAAAAATTAAAAATAAGTTATTAAATGGTATGCTCAGGGCTCGACAAACCCGGTAGCCAAGTAGCCAATTGCTACCAGAATTTCCATTTTTTATTAAAATTAAGTAAATTAGCCTACAGTGCTTATATAATGTTTAATAAGCAGGGCTCGTCAAACCCGGTAGCCAATTGCTACCAGAATTTCCACTTTGGCTACTGCTTACAAACAGGTGGTAGCTATTTGGCCACCGGCTAATGCAAACAGTTGATTCTAGGGACCCCGATATTGTAAAGAAGGCCGTAGTCCTAATTATATTTAAAATCTGAACCTTTAGGAAAATTTCTTCGCACTGTATGCTTTAAATTTATTACAATATTGTTTAATGTTTTTATTATGATAGCTGAGTGCCTAAACGAATTGCTTTGTTTACATTTCGATCCCAACTGTCATGTTTTCTCCAAACTCTCTCTTATTGGCTGCTGGATTTTGTCTTCCGTAGCCGTCAAAGTGTACTTAAATATATTCATTTAAAAAAGAGATGATTTATCTGAAATAAAAATCTAGCTCAGCCTGGGATTTAATGAGGAACATTTGAGTTGCTGTCCCAATATCATAACATATTATTGTAAGTTAATTTGAATAAATAACTTATGTAAATTATTGATATTATACACAAATTCATATATGTATATATTATATAAATCTAATAGTATTAATGAATTTTATATATTATATTGTATTTACTTGATTGTAAGCTGACTGGTTCTAATTTATCATTGTCCAAAAATGTCTACTGGCTTAAGGATTAGTGTCATTCACTAATTTAAGAAATTAATTCTCAACATAACAGATAACATTGCTTACAGATCAAGAACTTAAGGCATGATTTTTTTTCATATTTTTGATATTTTGAAGTGTGGCTAAGGGAATTATGTGAATTTAATTGTAAATCTAAAACAAAAACAGTTAATAGCCCAAATAAAAGATATTATAATTGAGCTATTAATTGTTTAAGAATAAGTTTTGACATTTAAATTTTAACTGTTAAAGTTTTATAAAATTTATATCAGTCATTAGTGCCAAAGATTCTCAAAGTTTCGACATTAATGCTATATAATTATGCATTTTAAGGAAGGATTCTTTTAAGCTGTCCAACCTGATGTCAAGTTATGCAGATCTATTAGAAGTTACTATTTGTTTTGAAATATTTTTTATTACCCATCATTAATGCTAAACATTGTTAGTGCAGGAGATTCCCAAAGTTCCAACATTAGTGCCACATAATTACATATTTTATAATAATTTTAAATAAAACATCATGCCACAATATCTTATGGCAGATTTTTGAGAGCTTGCATGTGATTTAATAATCATTTTGTGTAGTTTTGTATATTTCTCTCTCATGCTCTATTTGTTTTGAATGTTGAAACTATGACAGATGTTAGGATCTTAACATTTAAATTTAAAGAACTCTCTCTTGCCTAATAAATACAGTATAGTAATAGTTGTTATTGTTTGAGTCAGTTCTATGTCAGAATATTCTGCCATTCTCCCGTCTGGCCTACACAAAACCTATAACCACTCAAAGACTAAGTCCTGAGCCTCAACCTTGAAGATCCCATAATACACCATCCCGAAGACTCACAATAAGAAAATAATGTTTTAATTTTTTTTATTCTTCTCTTATACCAAATAATTGAAGATTTTCAATATTTGATCAAAAACAATTACTGGAATAAATTAGTGTATTTTTCTATATTATTTACTTAGGCAAGACAGAAAAATAAAAAATAGTCTAGTTTTCTTTATTAAATAAATTTATATATAATTATTCATCCTATTTATTTTTAATAAATTTTAAGTAGGTAAGTTATTAAATTTTAAATTTATTAAAATAAAATGCAAACAAAACACTACTAGTCCTTGATTTACAACTTCTCATACTTACAACAGCTATATAATCAGTAAATTCTGGGATTGATTCACATGGGTTAAGAGTTCTTCAGCAATTATCTGATATACAGAAATACCATTTTGATCAAATCCCTAATCCATATCAATAAAGTAGAGTGTAATAATAAATATTGGTAGTAGGCAATTCATAAATTTTGGAAATTTCCAACTTCTGACCACTGATTTATGATGGCAGGGTTCCAACAGACTGCTGTAAGTCAAGGACTACTTGTACATATATTTTAAATACATTAAATTACCTTTACAGTAAGAAACCATTCAGATTTAGATATTTCTTCCACTTCAGAACATTTATCTTTTTCTAAAATTTCCTAAAATGAAGCATTAAAAAAATAAATTATTGTAAATAAAAATATTTCTTTTTCATATATAAAATATCAACTTAACAAAAAAAATTTTTTAAATCTTTAAATAGATATAACAAATATAGTGTCTAAATAAAAAAGTTTTTAATTTATTCTTTTCATTTCAAAAATTTATTACAATCATACAATCTAATAAATAATAAATAAATGCAATTAAAATAATAATTATTATTAATTAGATTATATGAGAAGATAAATAAGCAGCAGTAGAAATTATTCTAAATAAATAAACAAATATAAATAATACTTTTATTATATTGGCTGATTTATTGAAAACAAAAATATCTATTTTTACAATGAATTAGTTTACATAGAATTAAAAAACCAACATATATAAAATGAAAAATAATAATAAAGCAGATTAATAAAACACTTACATATAATTAATTTTAATAAAAGATACTATCCATATTTAAAAGATAAATTATGTAGTCATTATATCCACATACCAATATTAAATATTTTAAATTTTATAAGCAGCTAATTTAATAGGATTATTAAATGAAATATGACAAAGCCATAAAAATACAGGTACACCTTGTTATTGCAGTAGTTATCTTCCAGACTACTGCTGTAAAATGAAGTTTGCTGTAAAAATGAATCACAGCAAATACACACAAAAGCCTAAGAATATATTTACATTATTATCCATTAAGTTCACAATAGGCTTAAAACTTGGCCAGATGGCTATATTTTAAAGCATTTGTGTATCATCTTGGAGGATCCAGAGTGATTTCAGATCTCACATCTTCAGTTTTTCAGGATGGCTCAAAGCTTGTCCATCTATGTATTAATTTATGTTTTATATCTATTCTAAATATTATTTTGCAGGTAATTCCATTTTGAGATATAAAATAAAATATGGAATATAATTAAGAAGTATCATATTAGCAAATGCCATAAAGTAAGTATGCCTGTAATAAAAACAATGAATACTCATGACAACTGATAACAGATTAAAAATTTATTTAAGATTGATAATTTGATCAAGTGTTTCTCCTCATTGTTAGATTTAAATTTTTTTTTAATTTCAAAAAGATGAAAACTGGATTATTATTACATCATTAATAACAAACTGGAAAATGTTAATAATGAATTTCAGTTATTTTCAAAAAATTATTCCCTGATGGATTATAATATAGTGGATTTTCTTTCAAACTGGATAATATTTATAAAGTATATATCCTTAAAAATTATAAGCATTTTTTCTTTTATTATAACTACAATACAGTAAAATAATATCTGCACACTAGAGTATCCTGAACATCCTTTCCTCCTTGAAAGGAACTTTCAAGCAAATAATTATGATGATAAATATACAAGTAACATTTAAGAAAATAATTCAAAAATTTGTAAAAACATTTACAATACAATAGAAATAGTTTATTTTGAAGTATTCAAAGTCTATCAGTATCATTTATATGATATAGGTAATGGGCAAACTTTATTTAAATAATTCACAAATTTGTAAAAACATTTACAATACAATAGAAATAGTTTATTCTGAAGTATTCAAAGTCTATCAGTATCATTTATATGATATAGGTAATGGGCAAACTTTATTTTCCACTTTAATATACCATTGTTAATTTTAATGGAAATCACTCACACTATATTATTGTGTCCATGGTATATTTCATGGATTCAGCCCAGTTTCCAACAGACTGCTGGTAAATTATCTTTCTTTAGCAGTATTAATTTGCCAGTTTTAATGTTTTCACTAAGAATGCTATTCCAGTCTGAAATATATTCTTTCAATCAATACTATCAAAAATGTCGAATAATTTGCTGCAAACATTGAGAAAGATAAATGAGTGAGTGGTATATCTCAAAGATTTTTATCTGGAAATGCTCTCACTGTTCGTTCAATTGAAAAATGAGATGAAGTCGAGGGTTCAGTCATTTGAAGAGGCACAGAAAGGATGCAGTAGACAAGATTTTAAAATTTCTTCAATCTGAGTAAGAATAATTAAGGCAGCTTTAAAAGTTGCAATATTATTATTTAATACTCTTCTCAGAGGATTAATTGAATGGACAGCAGTTTCCCATAAACCTCCAAAATGAAAACTCTTTGCAGGAATAAAATTCCATTGAATTCCTTCATTCACAATCAGATCACTAAGAATATTATGATTTTTTTTTAACAAAAAATGATTTAATTCTTTTAAAAAGTGGACCCCATAAAATTCTTATCATTATCTGAATAAACAATAGAAGGTTTGCTTCTTTATGAAACAAACTTTTAAAAAGTGGACACATAAAATTCTTATCATTATCTGAATAAACAATAGAAGGTTTGCTTCTTTATGAAACAAACCAACTGAATGTCACTAAAAAAGCATCTGTGGTTATCAATCAGTCACTGGCTCTAAATGGATGGCTTTAGTTGAAAAACATATATATAGTTGAATATAGCATTTATATGATTTATTATCTTGTCCTTTTTGTGGTTTTACTAAAAAAAAAAAGTTCAGCACAATCTACACAGACTACATAGAATAGGTGAATAGTGGTTACTTTGTGGCAAGGTAAATTGCCCATTAATTGGGATTGAAGGGCCATTAAGAGGTTTATTTCAAAAAGCACATTAAACATTTGTGAACTATTTCCTTTGCTAAATTTCTACCACTAACTGGCCAAAATTTAACATGAATAGAAGACAACAGTAAGTGAAGTCCATGTAGGAGTCTCTTATGGTCATACTCAAAAATAAGTTTTGTTAGAGGCTATTTACTACTAATCAATAAGAGATGTTTTTATTAAAATTGAAATTTGAATTTTTTTAAACAACCATCAATCCAAATTAATCCTTCTTTATCAAGAAATACTGATAGGTTGGCAAATTTATCTTTAAGTTCTGATTTATTTTTAAGAATTTGTAATAAATCATTAAATTCATTAATTTGAGAAAAATGATCCATTTTACTGTGATCTCTAACTCTGCAGTGAATAGATTACCTTGGAATTTGTTATTTATTGAATATGAGTTATTAATGAAATGCAAGCATATCATCAATCTGATTATTAGTCATAAGCGTATTTATATGTATATTAGGGTAACTTAAAGTATGTATTTAGTTTCAGGTAATTTGAAAACTACTCTGTATTTGATTGTAAAGCTATTTTCTTTAATGATAACATAAAGGGGTATTTTATATGATTTATCTAATTTGACATGATAATCACCTATTTTAGCCATGTGACCTAATTCATGATATTTGGTCATGAATTTGATGTATCTTTCTTTTAAACATGATTTTGATTAAGTCTCTTTCTACATTATAAAATCATTTCAATACAAATATTTAACAAATTATCTAAATTTACCCTTGGTTCCCTGAAGGGAATAGATATAAATCTATCTTCTGTGTTTCTTTTTGTTATTTCTACAAAATGTTTTTCCAAAGCATTCTCACTTATGCCATATAGATTATCAGCATTGTTGCATTCTTCAAGTTCCCAAAAGGTTCTTAATTAAGTCTGCATATTATCATCAGTCATAAAATTATATGAGACAAGGTTTATGAATGATTCCTTATGTCTGAATGGACTAGTAACAATCCAACTTAAGAGAGTTTTTTGATAAAAGGGTTATCCTTATGTATTTTCAATATTTTTGGGTCTAGTAGATCCCAAAAAATCTTTGAATCTAAAAGCATATCAATTTTACCTGGTTTATTAAAATTGATATCTGAAGTTTAATTCTTCTTGGTATAGTAAATTGTGATATGCTTTGGTATAGTATATCATAATATACTTCACAATTTACTATTGAGATCCGCCAAGCTTCGATATGATCTCTAGGGGATTTTTTGGAACTATTCAACTGTGAATCTCTTCAAACATGAACAAGCTTCGAGGTTAATATATATATGCTCAGTGCCGGATTTAAGCCAATTGCACCGATTGCACCCAATCGGGCCCCGCGCTTGAGGGGAAGGTTAATATGTATATGCGCAGTGCCGGATTTAAGCCGATTGCACCGACTGCACCCAATCGGGCCCCGCGCTTGAGGGGGCCCCATGTTTGTCAAAGTTTATGTAATTAAATAATGTATTAAGTAAAAAATTTTAAGATATATGTATCGGTTTTCGATATTCACAGAACCTATAAATGGTACGATATAATAAAGGAAGTTACGGAAGATTACAATTACCGAAAACATCCACACACTCAATTCCTTTTCTTACATTGAGCCCTATCTCAATATTTTGAGTACAGGTTTGTACAGGATAGTTATAAATTAATTAATACTAATCACATCTCTCTGGAGTGGATTCTAATCAACATCTTATATCGAAACCTAATATATTCTAATTAGGCCACAGGGTTGCTATTTCTGATGAAAAATAAAATTGTTCAAATTTTCACATCGTCAAGAATTGCTAAATTCCTTTTCTGCTACTGTTTAAATTATGTATTAGTTTATTAAGCGTTTAAATTATGTATTAGTTTATTAGTTTAGTTTTTGTTCTTTGAGGTTTGGTCCAACTAAGCAGAATCGACTGTATATACAGTGATACCTCGGTTCACGAACACAATCAGTTCCTTGATCCTGTTCGTGATCAGAAAAGTTTGTAATCCAAATCAATTTTTCCCATTGCAATTAATGTAAATCCAAATAATACGTTTTTTATCCTAGAAAAAAATTTTAACATGTTATGGCTTTATGTGTGGAAATAATACAGAAAGGAAATAAATATAACAGTAATATTAGAAGAAAGCATGTTTAACACCACCTTCACTAACACTTAACTTTTTTGGGAGCCATAATAAGGGATAAATTTAATTAAATAAAGAAAAAAACTAAAATATCAACACTTGTTGGGACTCTACTGTACCCATGTGAGCTGGGCGAATTGGATTGCTGCTGAGGGCGAGGCTGTGTGCAGGGTTTTGTGCGCCGCGAGTCACATGCGCTCCATGCACTCCATGCGTGTGTGTTCGTGAACCGAAGCATCATTTGTAAAGCGAAGCAAAATTTATTCACAAATGGTGTTCGTAGACCGATTTGTTCATGAACCGAGATGTTCGTGATCCGAGATATCACTGTATATTGTATATTATTAATGTTTTAATCATCGTCATTGTGATGATTTACTGAGATGAGTGTATTTATAATAATATAAATATATAGTAATACCACAATTTGCATAAATTTGACTTATGCAAATTTAGAGATATGTAACTTTTCATCTCTCTCTCTCGCCCACTCCTGCACCCATACAACATGCAACACATTAATAATGACATGCAGGTCTACACTTGCATGAGCTTGTGCAGACAAGTCACACGAGTCAATTAGTACAAACTTTTTAAATATAGTACAGGTACAATATTTTATTATACTCTGCATATTTCATTTGTTGATTTGTTGATTAAGAGTCTTTAATTACAACTACATATTATAAATTTTTATAATTTGTTGTTATCTTGGTAATAAAGAACCAGTTAAGAACCTAATTCATATAAACAACTATTTTAATTAATTGCCTTTTCAATAATAATCCTTTAAATAACAGCCTTAAACTGCAGTTGAAATAAATAATTATAAACTTTTTAATGAAACGTTATCAGTCGCTACACAACCATCTGTATTCTGTTCTTAATGCTGAAGACGGTTGTGTAGCGACTAAAAATGTTTCATTAAAAAGTTTATAATTATTTATTTTCAACTGCAGTTTAAGGCTGTTATTTAAAGGATCTAATACATATGTACCTGAAATTAGATTTGGGAATCTGTAAGTACCTCAACTTATGTAATTTTCAACTTACATTATGCTTCCCAGTCCCACCTATTACATAACTCTGGGTT
This sequence comes from Olivierus martensii, assembly GCA_000484575.1. Lineage (NCBI taxonomy): Eukaryota > Metazoa > Arthropoda > Arachnida > Scorpiones > Buthidae > Olivierus > Olivierus martensii. The sequence goes on from AYEL01078311.1 coordinate 42,739, forward strand.
ATTACTGTGTATATATATTATATACTTCATATAATATATATTATATAAAGAATGAACTACTTCTTTGAATACAATAATTACTGCAAGATTTGTTCTGATTTCCTCAGATGCTAGTTTTATTTTGTATAAGTCAACCCTGGTTTACAACACACCAATTTTAAAGCATATATAATTTGTATCAAAAATTCAATTTATGAGCTTTACCCTGTTTTATAAGAAATTTATGAGCAAATGTTTCAAACAATGAATAAAGTATGCTTTTTTAGCACGAAGTAATATTTAAAATGTATCAGTGACATCAAAGACATTACACTAGTGCTCATAGAAAAGTTCCAAATTTTAAAATGCTTGATAGCTATTTATTATTGTCTTATTTCTTCTGCACATGGGTTGTATTATATCAAATTTCAATATAAAACATAATCAGCCTATACATATGTGGAAAAGATTCCCAGAATTGAATGTTGGTCCCACACCTCAAAATTTGAAGAATTCTGGTTTGGCAGCCAATATACATCTACAGTCCAATTGATCCCTATAATCTCACCAAATAGTCATATGATATATCATTGATTATTACTTGGATTTATCAGAGTTCAATTCTGAACTCCATACTTTCTTATTTTTTTTAAGAGGGGTCCCAACACTAAACTATGTATATCTCTCAATCGAAAGGATCACCTTATCATAATGCCTATTATCTTCAAAATGATCAATGAAAGAAAAGCACTCAAATTCAATTGAACGGATCACCTTATCATAATGCCTATTATCTTCAAAATGATCAATGAAAGAAAAGCACTCAAAAGCAGTTTCATAAAAATAAAAAATTTTTAATAGAAAAGCTTTAGAAGGTTTCAGTCAAACTAACCATCTTCAGCTACCATACAAAATACAGAAACATAAATCAACGGAGGGCAAACTGTGGCTAGTAAGCTGCATATGGCTCCTGAGACAATATCGGTTATCATTGCCATTTTTCCTAAACTTTTATATTAATAATCTATAGTAATATAAGTATGTACCAATATTAGAATATTTTATTTCATAAATGCTTTAAAGATAAGTAAAAATTAGATATTTTGAAACTTCAAATTTTTAGCTTTTAAATGATACCAGCCAAAACGGTTGTTAATGTGGATTTTATCATATTTGGTTGGTAAAAAATGTTTTGGCATTTGATGGCCTGTGTCCCTCCCACCAAAATTAATTCCAAAAGTGACTACTAGAGATTAAATATAGTTAAAAAAAAAATTCTTTGGTGAATAAGACTACTGATATAATTATGTTTATTATTATTTATAAATACAGTTTTAAAATAATATTTACTGTGGCTCTTGAACATTAGAAAAATGTATTAAAAGTATTATATGTAGCTCTTATTACCATAGAACTTGGTCACCCCTGGCATAAATGTACAAAAAACAAATATTCTAAGAAAACAAAATTCTTATTCTTTTAATTTTAAACATTGGAAATATGTACTCTAATAGAAACTAACTAGGGGAATAACATCAAATTAAACCAAATACAGGTAGTCCTCAACTTACAATGGGGTTCCATTCCAATGTCTCCATTGTAAGTCAATTCTGATATAAGTTGAGGACTTTTTTAATTCTTGATTTGTTTAATTTTTATTTTAATATTTTCGTAAATTAAGTTTTTATTTAACTTAAAATAGTTAAACAAAGCTTTCCTTGCTGATTTTTTATATTGGAACTTTCATTAATAGTATTATTTCTCTTACTGGACATGGCAGAGTTATGATGAGATACAATAATAAGGCTTTGCTTGCTGACTAATAGTGACACTGTGATGCATATACAATAGTGACATTGTAATATATATATATATATGTAAATGCAAGTGGCAAAGTTGAATTAGAGAATTTTTTATAATAATTTTTGGCTGTCATAAGTCAAGTCATCATAAGTTGAGGACTATCTGTATTTCAAGCCAAATTAACCTCTGTGGAATAATTCCGAATTAAACTTTTTGATTTTAATGATTAATTTTTAAATCAAGGATATAGTGCCACCATCTGTTAAGTTAATAATTAATTAATTTTTAAATTTGAACTAAGGTGAACACCATCTAGTAAATTAATAATTAGACTATAATTTTTAAATTAATTTTCCCAAAATAAAATTTTGCCCCTGCACCAGAATTGAACTGGGATCTTTGAGATAGAACTCCAATACATTACTATTCCACTAGGGGTTAATCTGGTTTGAAATATTTAATTTAATTTGATGTTATTCCCCTAGTTAGTTTCTATTAGAGTATATTATCTGACTTGAGCCAAGTCTGTCTGCCTAGGTTTGCCATGAAAGCTCATGGCTACGTAGAAAGCCTGCCTGGAAGAGCTAGTATCGGCCTTGTCCAATAAATTTCCAAAATAATCATTACATAAGCTTCCTGAGGTGGAATTCTGCTGAATGCCACCATAGTCTAACTGGTAGAGCATTGGGGCATTATCATCCCAAAGATCCCAGTTTGATTCTGGTGCTGTGGTAAAATTTTATTTTGGAAAAATTAATTTAAAAATCATAGTTTAATTATTAATTACTAGATGGTCCATCTTAGTTCAAATTTAAAAACTAATTAATTATTACCTCAGCAGATGATAACACTATAGATTTGATTTGAAAATTAATTGTTAAAATCAAAAAGTATAATTTGGAATTATTCCACTAGGGATTAATTTGTTTGAAACATTTGATTTAATTGGAAATGTGTCCTTCATGGTAGCAGATGATGATTAAACAGTTAAAAAAAAGAAAACTTTTCTTTTAATTTTTGTATTCTTAAAATATTTGTTCTTTGTATGTTAATGCTTCTGTATTCTGTATGGTACTTGAAAATGGTCACTAGTTTGACTGAAATGCTCTAAAGTTTTTCTATTAAAAAGTTTTTATTTTTATGAAATTCTAGTGCTTTTCTTTTGGTGATCATCTCATAATGCTATGAATAGACTGTGATGGGTATTAAGATTGGCCACTTAGTATCCAATAAAATGAAAAACACACAAAACAAAAAGACAAGAACATATTATATCATTGGTTTTGATAATGATTATTATTTCCATGCAAATAACATTTTATTATAATTGCTAAATAACAGCAGTTATTGACTTTTATTGGAGACATTTTTCTTTATTTGCTTATCACCTTGGAGGATATCAATATAAGAATTGTCTGAGTGAGGATATTAGTTCAATTCCAGGTCCCACAAATGTAATTTTTTAGGAAGGGTCTAGGCCCAGACTGATGAATTCTGTCATTCAACTTTTCAGTTGACCCCATTATGAATGTTAAGGTTGGTTCCCACTAGCATGGAACCAAAGCAGAAAATACACTTGTGACAAAAGCAGTGTGGTTTTGACATCATATAATGGTGTAAATTGCTGCTGTCTAGAGTTTAGATGATTCAACTTTACCATGATGGTAAAATCCATTGAGGTAACATCCACCAATGAAATCCATGCATTTTGTAATGTTAAATTGTTGGTAACTTTGATTGAGTCAAGATAATAGGATTCTCTATCATTAAATCTCATCTCCTTAATCAAATTTGCATAGAAACCTTATTTGTAATTCTTCTTATAAATATCTTTGATCCAACATTTTCTCTTCCTCATTCTTCTTATAAATATCTCCTCTTCTTATAAATATCTTTGATCCAACATTTTCTCTTCCTCGATTTTTTTCAGTTTCCTCATTTACTGCATCTGTTAACATCATTTCATAAACAGCGAGTGCCTTTCATTGTTTAGTGTCCATTTTGTTTTACATGAAATGAATCATGGGAATGGCACTAAGATTCTTGGGGAAAGCGTAGCTTACTGCAACAGTGGGATCCAACAAGCAGAAGTGCTGCCACGTTTATCCACAATGATTTTGACTGTTCTGCTTTCTGCAACAGATAATGGGAACCAATCTTTAGACAGCCCCAATGGGCTCTAGAAATATCTACCATCAGATATATCTCTGGTATGATAAGGTGGAGTAATTTAAAGTTCACCTTATCACAACATTTTTTTCTTTCTTCCTTTTTAATTTTTATATCACTTTCCATCTAAAGCTATCAGATATATCTCTGGTATGATAAGGTGGAGTAATTTAAAGTTCAACTTATCACAACATTTTTTTCTTTCTTCCTTTTTAATTTTTATATCACTTTCCATCTAAAGGATATTACTGGGGACTACCCACATTATGATTAAGTAGCCAACAGGCCTTCAATGATAGAGATTAATGTTCTAGATTTCTTAAAAAACATGGAAGTATGGGACTCTGAATTGAATTTGGATACTTGATGATAAACAGCTTTGTTTTGCAATAGAAGTGAAGTAGAGGAAAGTGTGTGAATGAAATAGGGAAATACTATGTAATATTTCCATGCCATTTGCCGACTTATTTATTATGGACTTTAAGAAAATTGATTTTGTAGCTATATGAAAATTATTATTAATTATTGAATCACTAATTATTGAAGTAGCTTTGCCATTGTTTATATAATTATATGGTATTTCAGTATATTTCAACAAAAAAAGGACACTTATAGAAGAAAAAACCACTTGCTTATAATATACCTATAGAAAAGTTATATTAGACTGTTATCTAAAAGAAATGTTGTACTGATGAGGGACCGGTTGCAAAGTCGTGATTTTGATCGACTGTCAATAATTCCAATTATAACTAGGCCTAACGGTCTCACGACTCTGCAATCCAGAGTTCGGCCTGAGCTCAGGTCTTTTTCTAAGTATAACATTTTGTACTCTACTCTAATTGGCCTTGAGATAGTTTGTTGACACTCTACATCCAATACCACAAGCAGCGCAGTAAAGTAGGCTTGGCTGCAATTTCCCGCGAAACGACTGGCTGTCATAAAACAAAGTGCCACGCCCCCTTTTATTGTCTAGGATTGTTTACATTATGATTTTCTCATATTTTGCAAAATTATCTGTAAAAGTAAAGCAATAAATGACCAAATAATTAAAAATATTCTATATTTTAACAGAATTACAATAAAAGACCAAATAAGTAAAAATATTCTATATTTTAACAGAATTAACCAAAATTTTTGTATCGGCAAAATTTTTATGAATTTTACAGTTCATCATAGTAAAATTCCGTATTTTGCTTAAAATTTCAAAAATAAATTCATCTCACCCCAAAATCAAAATAAGATTACTAAAATATGATAGAATAGAAAGCAGAATCGATGAGATTTGATGAAAAATAATCCAAATTCTAAGAATATAATCCATTCACATTTTCTATCTTTAGAACAGAATTAAAAAAGAAATTTCGGCAATCGGAAAATTTAGGACCCATTATCAGAGGCACCTATTTTCACCCAATAAACACAAAAAAAACCGTTCCTCGATAGCTCCACTGTATAATTCGGGATTGAATTTTATTTATATCGCTTTTTATTGTTTTTTTTATCGCTTTTTGTTCCACCATCTTGATGTCTTACCATGGCAAAGGCAGTGAACAGATTAATTTTAAATGATATCATATGGTTAATTGTTATATTATTAGATTTAATATTATAGAATAAAGATTTTATTTAGTAACAAATTTTTTAAGCAGTTTGTTTATCTAAAGAAATTGTGATCTATAATAACAATTTTATATTAAATTCAAACTATGAAGACAAAATTATAAAATATTTAAATTTATATTAAGTTTATTTTTTAAATAATAATCTAATTTTATATATTGTTAAATGGAAATACAATGGATTCTGCTTAATTGAGACACCGGTTAATTGGGCCAAATCTCAAAGAACAGATGCCAAACTAATAAACTAATACATAATTTAAATGCTTGATTGGGACAACTTTTCGCTTAATTGGGACAGTAGCAGAAAAGGAATTTCAATTTTTGATGCATTTTAGGGATTTTTCGAAAGTATGGCTACACATACATAGTATTTAGGGATTTTTAAAAGCATAACAACACTACATACACTAACACTTGTGTGCTTTCTTAAAAAATTTCTTTTATAAAAATTATAACATTTGAAACACTACGTACACTAATACTTATTATGTGCTTTCTTAAAAAAATCCTTATATAAAAACACTATGTACAGTAATACTTGTTGTGTGCTTTCTTAAAAAATTCCTTATATAAAAATTATGCAACATTTTATTGTACTGGTAATTTTTCAGGTTAAACGTTTCTACAAGACAATACAGACTAACACAATGGAGCGAGTCGTTTCTTATCGTCTTATTACATACTACATCGTCGACATACTGTAACCGCACTAATTTTATATTAGTGTGGCGACAGTGTGTTTATCATCCATTCTTTAGTAAAATTACAAGTAAATATCATCGTTGATAAATAATGCATAACAACACAGTATTCAGCAACACTAGTATGATGAGAATTAGTTATCTATTGTCATGACTCTGGCAAATGTGCATCTGCTTAAGAGTCTACTGTTACTGTACCTAGCGATATTCATTTACAGTGTTGATTTATGGAATGTAGTATGCATCGTATGGAAAGAATAACAGTCTACTACTAGATATGTCGAGGCGATGACGGACCAAACTTTAGGGTTAAGTCTGAGGGTAGAGCAGAATAATAAAAGCTCTTTTCACTTTCTAGATATTAACATAGAAACAGATAAAGGTGAATATGTCACAAATATATATAGAAAGCCTTCTTATACACCTGTAATTATACCTATATGGTCACGTGACCCTATGCATTATAAAATAGCAGCATTGAGGGCGATGATATCTAGAGCTTTTACTGATGAGAATTAGTTATCTATTGTCATGACTCTGGCAAATGTGCATCTGCTTAAGAGTCTACTGTTACTGTACCTAGCGATATTCATTTACAGTGTTGATTTTATTTAAAATTTTTAAATCTTTGTCTTTGAAAGGATTTACACTTTAGAGTAAAATTGCTTTGCTGAATAAAATTAAAAGCCAGCCATTTAATACAAGCTTATCATAGACTCACTAAATAAATCAAAATTTACCATAGTGCGTCTCCTACAACAAGAAAATCAATTGCATAAGGAATGGGCATTACAGAAAGAAATTCTGGGAACATCCAAAAAAAAGTGTGATGGAAAGGATCCAGAAGTCGAAGAAGCATTAGATCAATAGTTTTTCTATAGTTAGTGGGTGAGGTGTGAATATAGTAGCCGAGTGTTGAAGACGAATCAGAGGAGATTGCTAAAAAGCTAATAATTAAGTACCTATTTTAATAAAGCATTAAAATAGATACCTAATTATTATTTTTTTACCTACTTATTTAACTAAACAAACTATACAAGCACTTATAGCAGTAAGTTAAAAAGAACTTTTAAATTCTTTTTAATGTCTGTTCTTTTTTGATTTGTGCTTCTTTTTTTTTTTTTGAATGCTATTTGAAAATGGTGAATAAATCGAAAACGTTTGTAGCAAAAGTTTAATAAAAAGTATATCTTACTGCTATAAGTGCTTGTATAGTTTGTTTAGTTAAGTTTAAAGTTTAAGCAGTTAGAATCTAGTTGAGCTACTTATTTATTTACCTACGAATTATATATTTTATTTTAGAATTTATTATTACTTCATTTAATTGAGACAGCCGTTTAATTGGGCCAAAATGACTTAGTCCCAACGTGTCCTAATTAAGTGGAATCCACTATCTACACACCACACGCACACACGCACACACACACACACACACACACGCACACACACACACGCACACACACGCACACACACACACACACACACACACAAATTATACTTTTATTGATATATGTGTTACAGGACAACCCTGAATTCAGGAAATACTAGAATTTCCTAGTCAAAACAAGAACATCCTAATGCTTGGCAGACATTTCTAGTATTTCCTAGGCCAAACTCGAAATGCTGAACATTTCTTATTCAAAGTCCGGAATTTCTAGTTTTTCCTAGTCAAAACCTGAAATGGCAAACAGTTAAAACAAAAGTCTTCATTTCTCCTGTATTCCCACTCAGAGTTCGATATTTGCCAGCAGAAATTTCTTTCTTTAGAGAATATCTGCAAGGCTAAACAAATCTCATTGAGGAAAGCAGCAATCTGCTCCAGTGGAAGTAAACAGGGCTAAACCAGCTTTCAATGCACGAGGCATTGTATAGCTAAATTACGTTTAGGGTGAAAGAATAACATTTTGTGTAATTCTAATGCTACAAAAGCCTAATTTGCAAAAATAAATGAGATACTTAGTTGTGTTTTTTATTTTTGTATTTATGGTAATACTATAAATAAAAAATATTGTTGATTAGTTGATTAAAAACATGAATTGATTAAACAAATTATTATAATAAACATAATGCATATTTTTATTACTCAAAAAAAGAAATCATTTTGAGAATTAGCTCTGTTTTCAATTTCATTGTTATTTCTTGTTGAAAAATGAAAAATGAAATAAGACATATTGAAAACAGAGCTAATTCTCATTCCTTACTACATAGTTGACTTTAAAGAACTGAAATTGCCAATTTTTTATTTTTGGACAAATATTTTAATATTTTTATTAATGGAAGATTGACATAAAATATGAAGTAAAAAATTTTAAAAGTTGAAAAACAGAACTAGGTATCTCTTATTTATTTTTGCAAGATAGGCTTTTGTGGCATTTAGAATTAAACAAAATATTATTCTTTTTTCACAAACATAATTTAGATACACAGTGCTTTGTGCATTGAAAGCGGGTTTAGCTCTGTGTATTTCCACTGGTGCAGATTGCAGCCTTCCTCAATGAAATATGTTTATCCATGCAGATATTCTCTAAAGCAAGGGTGTCAAACTGGTGGCCTGCGGGCCACATGCAGCCCTCGATGTGATTTTTTGTGGTCCTCAAGCTCTTAACTAAAATGAAAATGAGAAAAATATGTTTTGAGATAATAGGTAGTAACTCTCACTTTGTAGCTATGTCAAATACTATGACAGACTAGTTTGATTTTAATGAAATGCAATTGCATGAATTCTTTTTTCGATTGGCCTTATCAGACGTATACATACAGATGACACTGATTTTTCAGATCGGTGACCAAGTATGTTTTGTTGGTGACACAAACTAAGTGCTTTCCTGCAAGGACTACATCATTTTCTGTGAAATTTCTTACCACAAAAAAAAATTCCTTAAATGAGAATCTGTATTTCTTTTGAATAGACAAATACAATGATCAAGTTCCAAACAATCCCTCTTTGAAGAATGAGTTAACGGGCTTGTTAAAGATTTATTTGTTGTGTTATTAACTTATTTAAAAAATTAAGTAGTTACGGTTTCTTGAATTTATAAAATTTTAATGAAAGCTTTTGTTTTTGTGCAGAAAATGCGGGTTTTAACACTTTTTAAAAATTAAAGATTGATAGCAAGTAATTAAATTTAAAAAATATGAATAATTAAAAGCAATTATGTAGTAAACCCAGCTGTGTGGCTGGAAACAGCTACACGCCGGTCCCAAGCCCAGATAAATGGGGAGGGGTGGGGAAAGCAATGGCAAACTACCCCACGTGTGGCTGGAAACAGCTACACACCGGTCCCAAGCCCAGATAAATGGGGAGGGGTGTGGAAAGCAATGGCAAACTACCCCACTATTGCTGCCAAAAAACCTCATGGATCATAACTCAACGCTTTTAAATATAGTGCTGGAAGGTGGGGCCCACCTTCCAGCACCATATTTAAAAGCGTGGGCCCCTGGGCCAGAAGGCATCTCATTGGGCCAGAAGGCATCTCACAAGCTACCAGAGAAGAACAAGGACGGATTTCGAATAACCCAAGCTTTCATGATGCGGGCCGGACAAATCCATCAGGACGTCAGTCAGCTGATGCAGCTCCAGGTGAAAGAAATCGTCTGCGTTTTACAAAGGTTCATAGTATTGGTACTTGGAATGTCTATGGCATGAACACGGGCAAACTGGACATAGTAAAAACCGAAATGGAACGACTCAACATCGATATCCTCGGCATCAGCGAGCTCCATTAGACAGGCAACGGCTATTTCTATAGTGGTGACCACACCGTCTACTACTCAGGACACAACAACTTCAGACGCAACGGAGTGGCTGTCATTTGTATTGTATATCTTGTATGTATTCATCATCTGCATTTAGACATTTGTCATATAGTGAATGAATATTTCAATTCTCTTATTAAAGAAATCAACTGCCTATAAGTTCAGCAATACCTCTACACCATTTTCAATTCATCATCATTGAAGCACTTTGTACTCAATCAGTTTTTCATATGTTAGAAAAGGTAATTGTCACTTGGAAGCAAGATTAGGATTATATAGAGAGTGATCCAACAAATCTCAGTTGAAATGTTGAAGCATTTCTTGAGTATAAGCTACAGTATGCAGATGTGAGTTATTGTATGGAAAGATGACATTGGAAGTCAGCATATTGCACCTTTTATTTAAACTGCCATCCAAAGTTTTTGTAGTTACTTATAGTGAATCTTGGCAGCATTTATGTTTACTGCATGAAGAAAATGATACTTCATAGCTGGTGAGATCATTGATGATACCATTTATTTTAAATCACTGGTTGCACAATGCAAATCAATAATTGTTAATTAAAAATAGGATGGCTCAATAGTTACTGAATCACTTTACACTGCTGTATATATGCAACCTTCACCTGCTTCCTGCTTTGCTGCTAAAAATTAATAGAAGTTACTTTCCAAACCACTCTCATAATTTAATTTTTAATTATATTTAAAATATACAATTATAAATTTTTTAATTTAAAAAATAATTTTCTTTACAGGGAGAAGGCTATAATGGATTTGATGTATTATATCATAATATGAAATATGGGTATGGAGCAAGTAAAGAATTAGCTGATTTCTTTAGAGAAAGGTAATTAAAAATATGAAAAATAATATATTTAATGATTGTATTTGAATTATCTGGAAAGATATTTCAAATATTAATTTTAATTTAAATTGTATATTTTATGTTTCATAATTAAATATTTAATTTTAAATTTATAGATCAGTAATTGAAGAAACTCATTCAAAACTTTTGGCAAAATTGGCCAAACATGCTAGTAATTGCTGTACTGAAGGGTAAGCTAATTTTATATTGAAATATGTTTTTTATTATACTAGAAAGAGAGAGAACAATCACTTTTAGCAATAATTTAAAAACATTTAATAAAGATATCAAAGTATTTTCAATTAATACATAGTCATCTTCAGTGTTACAAAAGAAAATGGAACAATAGAATGTGGCAAATAGAAATTTAAAATAACATTGTAAATTATGTATTTTGGAATACACTACACATGCATTTCAGTGAAGTGATATTGAAATAAAGAATTCTGTATTATCATTCAATACAGGAAAAAGCATAGTTACACTCTAAAATTTATGAAATTACTTTTAATGATATGAAAAATTCACTATACTGTACAAAACTGGACAGAATTATGAGATTGTTGATACAACCTCACTTTTAATTCAGGACAACCAAAACTACATCAAAGTTCCATGCAATGCATCAAGGTCATTTAGGAAATTGCATGAAAATCAAATAAGAGGCTGGCTATTACTCAGTTTCCAAAAGTTAATAAAAAACTAAAAAATGATGATTAACTTCTGTATTTTTCTCACTATCATACTTAATTCTACATTATTCCCCTTCACAATAAGGATATTAATTATAATAAAGTGTATATTGGAGTCACTCTCCATAACATTGAAAACCATATCAATGAACACAAACAAGATATCCATCTGGGAAAAATTACTATTGCACTAAGTAAATGATTCCTAGAGTACAATTTTGAAATTGACTGGGATGGAGCAGAGATAGTGAAACATGCATGCACTCCCACTGAGAGATCACTATTAGAATCACTTCAAGTTTCATTCAGAAGTAAGAATATGAAGGTCATAAAAGATGATAAAGGCAACAAGATCCTGAGTGTGTGGATTTATTCATATCAACATAAAATGTATTTGGTTTATTTTAATTATTCCTGTCTAATTGTAATTAATTTTTATTATTTTATTATTTGTATGCTTATGTTAAATTGTTTACTTTTGTATTTATTGCTTAATTATTTTAATTTTACTACTGTTTTGTAAAAAACAATTTTTCTCTGAACATTTATTTAAAATATTTATTAAAAAAAAATAAATTTTTACAATGGTTGTCTTTTGGATACAAACTAATCTTTGTTATGAAGAACAAAGTATTTTTACATCTTATTTTAAGAAAATAAGAAGAAATGTAATTGATAAACAATTATTTCATTTATTTGTATAGTAGAATATTGTAATTCAACCACTAGGATGGAGAGATCAATTGTTTATACAGGGTGAGTTTTTTACTTAGCTCCTATGAGGTAGGTATAAAACTTTATGGAACTGACTGTACATATAGATTACAAATAAACATAAATGTTACATAAAATTATTCTAAACAGTTACAGAAAAATAATGTCAGCTATAGGAATTGCAACAGAAAACATGGTCAAAATATATCAAGAGATTAGGATATTTTATGATGAAAATAAATATTTAATCCATCAGAATTTTGTTCAACTTCGCATACTGATGGAGGTCTTAATTTTCAAGAAAGATATATAAGGTTGGATTATTTTTAAAATATAGATGTAATTCACACTTGAGCCATGACATCATAATGATGATGTCAACTCAACTGCAACATATTCACATTGTTTATACTTCAAACCTAGTTTAAGAGATTTAAGAGTTTCTGGAAATTCTTGTAAAATGAGGTTTAAATTGCCAGTAATTTTCATTCGAAAATTACAATACATTCTTGAGTCCAAAAAAATGGCAATTGCTTTTGATTGAAATATATTAAAATATTGTCTGATTATATAAGTGACAACAAAGTAACTTCTATAATTAGTGTTAAATGTTATAAAACAACTTAAATAATGCAATTTCTTAGAGAATGAAGTTAGTCAGACATCAAACATTATAAAAACTTCTGTTTATGCAAAGCAACATGATGTATCATCTACTATTTGGAATATCCAGATTCAATTCTAGGTCCTATATCTGCATATGCATTTAGAGAAAGCTAAATCCAACTCATCAAATCCCATCCCTAAAGATGCTATAAGATAAAAGTCATTTATCACCTTGGAAGATACAAGTTCAATCACAGGTCCCATACTTCCAAATTTTTCAAGAGAGTCCACATCCAACCAGTGTATGCAGGTCATGTGGACATTGGAATGTCTTGCCACTTGGAAAGTGGCATAAAGTTATACAAAGATATAATGGAAATGTTATTTACTAATCTTTCATTAGAAAGCGATATAAAAATTGGAAAGAAAGATTAAAATTGTCTTCAAAGTTTATTGCAATTGTTTAGTAATTTCATAAAATATAATCTGAAAAAACATTAACCACAATAATTCAGTGCAAGTATTAATCAAAAACAAATGATATAATAAGATATTGTATATTTCATCAAAAAACTAAATATAACAAAAGTATTTTAATTCAATGAAAATGCCATTTTGTAATATTCATAAAAAAACTAATCATCATTATTGTTTACTGATGACTATTACAAAATAGAACTATAGCTTAGAGAATCTGGATTCAATTTCAGCCCATATATTTTTTTCTGATTAATTTCAATTCTGAATCTGTAAAACCCATCCATTATTTTATGACCAATTCCATTACATGTTACATGACTGATTAAATTAACCAAGTGAATTCACATTAGGTTTTGATCATAGGATCCAGAATCAAATCTGTTCTGTTTAAATATATATACAGTCAATTCTGCTTAATTGTGCCACTAGTTAATTGGGACCAATCTGTTTAAGCTTTTTTGGTCAAATCTCAAAGAATAAAAATCAAACTAATAAACTAATACATAATTTAATTGTTTAATTAGGGCAACTTTTTGCTTAATTGGGACAATAGCAGAAAAGGAATTCAGTAATTTTTGACATATTTTAAGGATATTTCCAAAGTATGTCAACACTACATACACTAATACTTGGCAACACTAGCGTGATGTGAATCAGTTATCTATCGTTGTGCATCTAGTAAGTATGCGTCTGCTTTAGTATCTACCATTATTATATATAGCGATATTCATTTTCAATGTCAATTTTATTTAAAATTTTTAAATCTGCCAAAATGCCAAGAAATGATTTTACACTTTCAAGTAAAATTGCTTTGTTGGATAAAATTAAAAGCCAGCCATATAATACAAGCCATCATAGACTTGCTGATATAACTGGTGTACCAAAATCTACTAATACAAGCCACTGTAGACTTGCTGATATAATTGGTGTACCAAAATCAAAAGACTAAAGACAGACTACACTTGATGCGTTTTTGCAGAAATAAAATTTGAAATTGTAAAATTTATCATATACACTCAGCCCTCGATTTACACGGTAGATACGTTCCTGGAAAAATCGTGCGAACCGAAAATCATGTAAAACGAGACGCAGAATTCATACAAAATAGAAGGATATGTCGTGTAAAACAAGACGCAGAATTCATACAAAATAGAAGGATATGTTCATGTGCAAACCGAAACCTGTAAAACAAGATGCAGAATTCATACAAAATAGAAGGATATGTTCAATCGTAAAATGAGACACAGAATTCATACAAAATAGAAGGATATGTTCAATTTAAGTGACATGTAAATCAATCTAAAGAAATTAATGAAAAGTCGAGAATATGTTCTTTATGCCAATCTATCTATAAAAGATAATGAAGAGTCGAGGATATGTTTTTTATAACCGTGTCGAAAATAAAGAAAAGTCGAAGATATGTTCTTTATAATTGTAAAATGAGATCGAGGATATGTTCTTAACCGTGTAAATCGATCTAAAGATATGAAAAGTTGAGGATATGTTCTTTCAACTGTGTAAATGAGATAAGGATTAAAGGAAAAAATGGGGATTGGTTCATTAATTTTTAGACACAATTTACTGAATGGCTAATCATCATCATCATCATATATTTTTCTAATATATTCATTTGATTACACAATATTTTTAATTAGCCTGTCTATATATCTGAATCCTTACTGCAAAATATAATTTAAAAAAATTTAAATGTGATGAGGCCTGCAGCAATCTTACAGGCTCATTAAATGGCTCTTGAATTAAAATGAGTTTGACATGCCTGTTCTAAAGAAAGAAATTTCTGCTGGCAAATATTGAACTCTGAGCAGAAATACATGAGAAATGAAGACTTTTGTTTTAACTGTTTGATGGGAATACATGAGAAATGAAGACTTTTGTTTTAACTGTTTGCCACTTCAGGTTTTGACTAGGATAAAAAATTCCATACTTTGAATAAGAAATGTTTTGCATTTCAAGTTTGGCCTAGGAAATACTAGGCTGACAGGCATTAGGATGTTCTCCTTTTGACTAGGAAATTCTAGTATTTCCTGAATTTGGGGTTGTCCTGTAACATATGCACAAAACTTATCTGAGTAAATGAGTAATATAAATTCCCAGCCCTAACTGCAGAGTGTACAAACAGTTGATGATAACAGTTAAGTCATATCTAAAGAAAAAATTTCAATATCTTAAAATTTATTATTTTAAATTACCCAAAATATTGAAAATTTAAAAAATAATAGTGCCATTCTATTATTTTAAAATCATTGTATAACTATGTTAAAATTAACTGTCTTCATGTATTACACTACATTGTCAGTTGACAACTTTAGCCATGAGTGGTTTGTGATTTATATTTGAACAGCCTTTTTCATAGTTAATCTTTAATATTTGACTTCTACTTTCAAAATTTTCATTAGCATATAAGTATAAAAATTTTATTTCCAATATGATTTGGTCATTTAGAAATGTTTCATACATAGACTCCTGGATTTCACTTTGTTTGTATTAGGCAAGACTAGGAATTCAGGAGGTGCAGTTTCTAATATCATATGTAATGGCATAGCATTTAAACCAATAATAAGGAACATAGAAAACATTGAATGATATTCCTATTAACTAATGATGTTTCATAGCAATTAGCAAACAGATGTTTGTAATAATGCAATAAAAAGTAAAATTTTTTAAATTTAAATGCAATCAACTTATTTTTTAGAAATTATTTTTATTGATTTTTATTATATATATATTATAAATATAAATTGAACTCTACGAAATATGGCTGTATTCACTCTATTAATCTCTATGAACTCGTAAACCCACAAAATGTGACAATATGATACTCTCTTAATTTATAAATGGCATAATGCAAAACAATCAAAATAAAACCCCAAAAAAATTTTTTTGTTTTCATTTAAACACAGTGTAAAAGCGAAACTGCGTAAATTGAGTGCTATGCAAATCAAGGAGTAGGTGTAGGTATTATTTTTTCTTCACTATTTATAGTACAAATATTTTCTGTATTTTGTTTTAGAAAGCATTAAAATAGGTATCTATTATTTTTTACCTACTTATTTATTTACCTTTGTATTACATATTTTATTTTAGAATTTATTACTACAGTGAAAGTCCGCTCGTGCGTTCCCGTATCGTACGATTTTCCCGCTTTAAACGTCTATTTTCGGAAGTCCCAACATATTCTTATACATGCAATGTAAAACTTTCCCTTTTCCTACGTTTTAATTATATAACGTTTTTATTATGACGTCATCAGAGTATACATGCAATGTAAATTTTGCATCTTCCTACGTTTTAATTATATAACTTTTTTATTATGACGTCATCATCACCTACGTTTTAATTATATAACTTTTTTATTATGACGTCATCAGAGTTTTTCTTCGTGTGTTTCCCCGCTCGTTCGACTTTTCGGGCCGGTCCCCGAAAAGTTTCAAAATCGGGGCACTATAATATTCATATTTGAGAAAAAATTTGTAAATCTGGAAATAGTTAAGTGGGTTACCATTTTATTAATATTCTTAATAAAATGGATATCATCCCATAGAATTTATTCCATTTGAGTTTTGATTCAATAGCACGTTTAATTGTGCCAAAACAGATTAGTCCCAATGTGTCCCAATTAAGCAGAATCGACTGTATATGAGTGGTTCATGGCAGATTACAAATACTAGTACTAGTTGTATTTTTCTACATTAAAACGGCATGTTGTAATTCACTTTTAAAACATTTGCACATTATAAATTTCTTGTTAATGTAGGGTAAAAACTTGTAAATCAAATTTTTGATGAATATTATATTTGCTCAAGTTGGGATCTTTGAAGTTCTCTTATATCAGTGCTTTATAAATCAGGGTTGACTTGGATTCTGTATTTTCAGCTTCATTAATAATTACAAAAGCACTTTCACAAATTAAAAATAAATATTTATTAAATAGAAATGTTTTGTTTAGTAAATCTTCAACAAAAACAATTCAAATAAAATATTCTACTTATAGTTCTATATTATAGTTTATAATTTAAAATCATTAATTATATAATAATATTTGATATATTTATATATTTTTTGCTTTCTGTAATCAAATCTAAAAATTAAAATTTTAAAATTTGAATACAAATTATACAAATTCTATATTTACAATAGTAGAAGTTTTTGGTAATAAAATACAGCAGACTCTCAATTAATATAGATAGTAGAGAAATTTATTTACCAGGGTAAGCTATCCCCTAGATCAGGGGTGGGCAACCTTTTTTTTGTATACATAGCATTGGTATTAGATATAATAAAATAATGTGGCCTGCGAGCCAGAGGTTGCCCACCCCTACCCTAGAAAATCCACAAAATACTAAAAAAAATCAGAATCATGAACAATATGGATTTAATATTAAAAAATAAATTGCATACATACATATATCCAAATGTTTATCATTTATTGAAAAAAAGAAACAAGAAATTAGTTTATTCCCAACAAGGAACTATCACAATATTTGTAACTTTAATTAGATTCTAATTTTAATTGCCAATTATTTAACATAAAAAAAATTAATCTGGGTCATTTAAAAATATTTAAGGTAGCATATCTAAGATAAAACATAGATAACTAATCATAATTTACAGGTCACAGATTACTCCTAGATAATTGGGAATCTACTGCATTATTAGTTTTTTATTACACTTAACAAAAACATGAAATATGAAAGTGAAAAATCAGCCATTCAAATCAAAGAAATGAAAAATCTACTGGCTACAATACATGATAGCTGTTATTTGCATAAAATCATATTTCTGAATTTTCAAAAAATATGTTTTTAAATTTGTTTCAAAATTATCTCAGTTTGGTGAAAATATTTCTAAAACTAGCAAATGAAAACTACTAATATAATTGCATGTTATTTGTAATTTTGACATTATAGATAATAGTCTGATAGTTTAATATTAAAATACAACTACCATATTTATTTACTTAATTTTTCTGCATCATATTTTTCAATTAAAATATATGAAGAATTATGAATATTTTGTTGCAAATACCAAAATAAAACTTTTGTTTTATATTTGAATAATACAATATCTTTTAAGAAAAATTATAATGAAACTTAGGAATTGCTTTAAATACTTAAAAATAAAAATCAATTATTTAATATGATTCTTTAGCAGCTGATACCATCAGGGCTGGGAAGCTGGCTTGAAATAGGTTAGGCTCCAGCACCGGTTCCAGAGCCACAATATATTCCAGCTGTGGCTCCAGCTTCAGCTCCATCACTATAAAATTTTTATGGTATGACTGCTACCATAAACATCACTTACCTTACTATCAGAACATCATTTACCTTTTAAATTAATATATTAGTGTTTGTATTATAATAATTTATTTTATAGAAACTTAGGAATTGCTTTAAATACTTAAAAATAAAAATCAATTATTTAATATGATTCTTTAGCAGCTGATACCATCAGGGCTGGGAAGCTGGCTTGAAATAGGTTAGGCTCCGGCACCGGTTCCAGAGCCACAATATATTCCAGCTGTGGCTCCAGCTTCAGCTCCATCACTATAAAATTTTTATGGTATGACTGCTACCATAAACATCACTTACCTTACTATCAGAACATCATTTACCTTTTAAATTAATATATTAGTGTTTGTATTATAATAATTTATTTTATATGTATATATTTAAAGTTTCAATAAAATATTTAGTTTGGCAAATGGCATTAATATATCAGTAACTAAAAATCAAAGATCATGTAATTTATTGATTTAAAATTTTTATCGAATTTTAAGTGTCAAGTCGGGGTAGGCTTATACATGGGTTGCACATTTTCACCGATTTTCAAACTTTAAAGTTAGGGGGTCGGCTTATATTCGAGTATATATGGTAGATGGTTAGGAGCTGGATGTCGGCTTATATTCGAGTATATATGGTAGATGGTTAGGAGCTGGAGCCGGCAGAAATTTTAATGGCTCTGGCTCTGACTCCACTGAATATGATCAGCTTAGCTCTGGCTCCAGCTCCAGCTCCCCAGCCCTGGATAACATGTTGCAATATGATCATAACATTAAACTGAATTGAAATTTATAATGATTTTACTGTAGATCTCGGACAGACATTTTTTCTTCTAATGCAATATAAAACTACGACATCACATCACTTGCAAGTGTCAAGTATAAAGTACAAACAAACAATAGAATCAGACTTTGTTCGAGAATTTAAAATAATAATTGACTTTGTTTGAGATTTAAAATAATAATCATCTAGAAATCATCTTTAAAAAACTAAAAACTAATGAACTATATTGCACGTTTATTTTTAATTAATTAAATAATTTGTTTTCATTACAATATGTTATCTATCATTTACTTAAATATATTTTTATATGGTTATAATTTTATTAATGATATTGTAGGATTTGAACTGATTCTAAAAAAAAAAATTTGACAATTAACAACTGAGCTAATGAATGTAATGCGAAGACAAGCTGTTTTGCAGAACTCTATTTTGTCGGGAAGTTCTTTATAACAAACATTTGTGAAACTTGAAAAGCATAATTTTAGTTCCTTGCCAGAAACTTCTTTAACTAAATTAATTGTATGAATTAAATATAACAACTTAATTTGTATTGTAAAGCTAACAAAATTAACTGGAAGTATTGTAATATTTTTGAATGATTTTTTTGATCAAGACAGGGAAATGGAATGTTAGACTTAACTCAGATAAACTCAGAAAATATGCCTGAGAGAAAAACAAACCAAGGGATCCAGTGACTCAATGTCATGGATCCCTTGGTTGATTTTGACAGTTTTCTACACCAATGAGATGCAGGAAATAGAATTTCCCTTGTAAAATGAAGAGTTAAGTTTTATTTTGAACCTTCTCTTCAGTTTGACATGATTGGAGAATTTAAAGAAAGTAAGAAGAGTAAAAAAAAAATAATTTTTAATAGTTTGCACAGAGTTTTGCTCTAACTGTAGCTAGCTGGCTCTCTTCTGACTTTAGCTTATGTCATCCCTTTTCCTCTTCAACTCTGTCCATGGTCGAATGGATGGCATTGTCTTTGTGTTCGTCACTATTTTTGTCTTCAGTTAAAGAAACTACAGAAAATATTATTTGGAAAGGAAACTAAAGTAAATATGAAAAAAAGAAAAAAAAAGATGTTCATGAGTCTATTTATGTCTTGTGCATTAAGATACAGTAAAGCCCCTATTAACCTTTTGGCTCCAATGTCGAGCTATGCTAGACACGCCTTGCTCTGTCTTGCGCTCCAATTCCTAGCTATGCTAGACAAAGTTTAAGACCCAAAAACTTCGTAATTTTTGCGTAAATCGAAAAAAAATGGTTAAAATCTCAAATTCTATCATATTTTCCATATTTCTATCATATTATTCAAAAATTTGATTTTCTGTCGATATTTTTATAAATTTTTAATTACCCCTTTAATTCGAACCCAATCCGAATTAATTAATATAATTGTGATCTTTG
>AYEL01078312.1:0-133658 GCA_000484575.1 Olivierus martensii
TAATAATAATAATAATTAGAAAACAAATGAGGCAGAATAACTTATGTATGCAATAAAACGTATGAATCTGAAATTTGTTTTGTATTTTTTTCATTGGGCATTTCCTTATTTTTCTATCAGATCGATTATCCAAAAACATTGTTTATCCGAACTATCCTTGGTCCAAATTAGTTAGGATAATCGACACTCTACTGTAATATGTTAAAATGCATATTAGCTTACAGAAATAATAAAATAATGCATAATTTTATAACAACAAACTTCATTATAAGTGTAACTGCTGTAATACTCTTTAACAGCAGAAAACAATGAAATTTTTTAGAAACAGAAATTTTTTTAATGTATTGGATTATACAGACAGGCCTTGATTAGTGCGAATAATTGGTTCCACGAATTTCTCACACTATTCGAAGTATTAACTATATGTAAAATATGGTAATTGGTTCTTGCTTTGTGAGATTCCGGCCATTAGCTAACCTCACGATGAATAACAACAATATTAACTTAACATTAACTGTTTAAGAAATATTTATTTTCATATTTTACATCGTTGTTCATATCTAAATTAATAACTTACCAGGAATTGTGTCTCATACCATCATCAAACTAATCTCCAAATCAAAACCAAAATAGCGAATCAAAAGCGGAAGTTGAGTGCCGCCTGGCTGCCAATTCTGGGTCAAGAATTGAGTGGATAATCCGATTTGCAATTAAGCATTGCAACTTTATTGAATCATTAAATTAGTTCCAGATAGAACTAATAAGCTAAGTTAATTAACCAATGAGAAATTTTTAAAAAGTTTTCTATTTGTTTATTAGCAGAATATGACAGCAAAAGATGATAAAGAAATTTTTTTCACAAGTTTTATTTTAAATAAAGAAATCAGGTAATAAACAAAAGAAAATAAATAATGTGGGTAGCATAGCAGTATAATAGGAAAATAATAGCTAACGGCAAAAAAGCTCATCTTTCTGATGTTTCACCCCTTCAAAGCCAAATGACTGTTCTTGAACTGCTCCTCGTCCGGTTTAACTAACCGAAAGTTAACGGTAATTGTTAATTGACATCATAAAAGGAGGCTGAGCTTTTTTAGTAAGACTGGTCTATGCTTACAACTCACAGTAATCGAATATTTGCTCACATTAACTGAAAAACGGTATCAATTTTATAAGCTGCACTAATCGAAATTGCATTATTCGAACTTGCACTAATCGAAATTGCATTATTCGAACTTGCACTAATCGAGGCCTACATGTATTTGTACCAATTTATATAGAAAGTGCTGGATTATAAAGTATCTGATTAAAGAAAATGCCAAATTACATGGATTTTACTGTAGTTTGATGTTTTCAAGTAAAGTTATATTTTAAACTCAAACTGTATAAACTTTTATTCTAAACTAAAACTCAATTCATATTTCAATGGCTCTGTTATTTTCAATTCTTTGTTGCTTATATCACTTGGGTACATTTTAAATATATCTTATACCATATACCATCGTTTGGCCCCTAGAGCCAAAAACAAATTTGCGAAGAAAATTCCGAAATTTTAATTATTAATCTTGACTACATTCGCATAAGTTTCTCTTTCTACTGTTAAAAAAAATGCTGTAGCTCTTCTTTCTCATTTTTAAATCAAAATTTATTCAAAACAATTTTTTTTTTTTTAGAATTTTCAAAGACTGCTACTACTACAACTACAGCTACCACTATATTTTTTAAAGTAGAATTTTTGTCAGTCGTCATTAGTTTGGTTTCCATTCTTTGAGATTTGTCTCAATTATGTGGCTGTCCCAATTAAGCGGAATCCACTGTATATATATATATATTCTAATGAATAATTCATTCAGTATGTATTCTATATTGTTCTAGAAGTAACTCTCAATATACATATTATAGCTATAATGAAAGCATTGCCCAATAATATTTAAATACAATTAATTTATTGTATGAATTGTATTATTTTTTCATAATTCAGCACAAAATATCTTTTAAAAATTGTACATAACCCAATAATAGCTATAGCAGTAATACAGATTAACTATAAGTTAATCTTTGTTTTAAAGCCTAGTTACATCTTGTCATAAAATAAAAGTGCCACATTATTAGTTAAATTAAGATGGAACAAAAGTTAAAATTTGAGAGGATTTTGGATATATTTTATCACCATTGTCTTATAGTTCAGTTGCGGAACTACAGTGCACCGGACCCTGCAATATGGGGGACCCAGAATTATAAGGGGCCCAAATCCACCTTATGTATACTTTATCCTTTTTTAAAATTAACAATCTAATACAATGAAAAAATTTAATGCACCATGAAAAGAGTGAAACATTCATTGAATTAGAATAGTGCAGCAATAGTAGTAGTAGCCAAAAATATGGAAATAAAAGATATGATTAGAGATTTTGCAAATTTAAAATCTAGGAGGAAGAATTTTAAATATTTTTTCTTTTGATATTTTCAATTGTGTTGTAAATGACACAATATTTTTTTTTGTTATTTTCTAATAAAAATATCTTGATAATTTTTTTGGTGGTAGGTGCCCGAATAATATTTTGCAAGGAGGCGAAAAATTTCAAGTTCTGCCACTGTTATAGTTATATATTATTAGTTATGTTATTAGTTTGGTTATCAGAAATCTGAAAAAAAGGACAATTCAGACTATTTCAAATTTTACAATAATAATAATATTTTTTATCTAAGGTATATAACTTAAATACTAATTTTGAAGTCTCCAGATACTTCTGTAACAAGATGCAATATAAGCAATCCCCAACTTACATAAAGTGGCAATCAGCAAAACCTTACATAAGTCAAAACATATGAGAGCCATTGCAAATGGAAAATAGTTTAAGTCCATTTTTTAAAAGAATCGAGTTAATGATGACATTAGCTGCAATTCTACATATCTTTTTATTTTTAATATTGCAGTCAAGATCTTCAAAATCACCATGATTTTGTTAATAGATAATTAATTAGCTTGTATACAAAATTGCAAACAAAATTTTTTTAAAAAAGTGATTTTAAATCCATTTTTGAAAATTTTTAATTGATATGTAATATGTTATGTAGTAAAATGTCAGTAGATGCCATATTTACTTATGACTGCATTACTTCATTAAATCAATTGTGAGTATAGAAAGACAAAAAATTTTAAATTTAAGATTTTCCTTATAGAAAGTGCTCATAAAATAAGTGCATCAGGGAAGAACAAGAAAATTTAATAATATTGAGCTAATACCATTATATAAAAATAAGAGACCAATTTTGATAAGCAAATACAAGGACATGATGGAGTTATTACAGTTTATACTACCTGCACACCACATTTAAAACTCTCATGCATATTCAAGATGAGAAGAAAGAATCATAAATTATCAACAATAATTTGAATTTGATTTCTAACAAAAGAATGAATATTTACTTTTATGAAACAAATATATATTATTTTCTTGTTAATATCATCATTTTTTACAATTTCTATCATTTAATTTTTGGTTAAAATCATTTAAAAATTTTATCATAAAAATACTTAAAAGGACAAACAATGATATATTGAATTTATCTAATAAAATATTACATACAACATATAATTAAAAATAATAGTATGAAAATTACACAAAGTGTACTTATGCCTTTTTAAAAATAGAAAACTCATTTAATTACTTTTGAAATTGATTTAAATCCATTTGTGGCTAACAAAAGTGTTGTATTTTTCAAATAATGTTTATAAAATTGATTACATAATAAATTTAGACATATTTAAAATCAGAAAAATATAATACCAACATATTATCAATTTCTGATATTTTTGAATCAATACAAATGCAACCCTTAAATACTTTGATTTAAAAATAAATGGACTTAAACTACTTCCACTTGCAACAACTCATATTCAGAGCATATCATATTCAGTAATAAAATAGCACCCTATAATTGTCACAAAGATATAATATTAAAAATACTTATATTAAAGAATAAGCTCTTAAATTGTGCAGTAAAGCACTCACTCACATCTTGGAGGCTGGATTTAATCCCAAGTCCAACATTTTCAGTTTTTCAGGAGAGGCTAGGTTTGGGTCTGGTTCATTAATTAAAACTAACCTAAATATGACTATAAAACAAATGTACATATAATAAATGATAAAATTAATAGAAAATGCTTGTATCTTTGCATTATATCTTAATCTGTTATAATCAGTATATTTTTATTTTTAATCAGGGAATCATTATGTAAATATGAATCTCTGTAAGTTGTGAATTGCCTGTATTTGAAAAGTTCTGTATATTTGATATTGTTCATATTACAAGAAAGATATATTCATTTGAAATACTTTTTAATAATGTTTGTTGATTATAATTTATTATTATTATTATTATTATTTAGCAACAACATTACTTAAATTTTTGTCATATGCTCACAAAATTTATATACTGTGCCATCCTACTATGTCTTATTTGCTATCATATACAAATATCCCTTGGTTTACAAATCTTCAATTAGCAAATTTTCAATTTAACAAAGAGCATTAAATCTATACCACTTTTTCATTTTTGTGAAAAACTATTTGATCACCAATCAATTATCCACTATAATTTATTTTAATCAATATTTTACCTGCTTTTTTTTCACTGATTGCATCAAATATATCAAATTTACTCTGTATACCATTGACTTTAAGACAAAATTGAATTCCATTTTTGCTAGATGGTCCAGTAATAAATCTGGAACTTACATATACCAATAATATGAATATCTGTAATGTATTTACTGCAATTTTCCAAAATTTTGCACTTATATAACAATGATATTATTTTATAAACTTTAAACTATTTAACTTTGAAATAATGTTTAATCATTGTTTTATAGATATATAAATCTGTTCTATTCAAAGATGCTAAATATAATCAATGTAATAATTTAAATAAGTAAATTGTTTTTTATGTTTATTAGTTTTATTAAAATAATTACCATAATAAAATTTATAATTGATGAATTTTAAATAAATAAAATTGAATACATCAATATTAACTTCCAGAAAATTGATTTATTTTTGTCACTAGTTTAACAGAATGGAGATTTTTGAGAATTACATAAATTTAAGACAATATTTGATGAAAATTTTTAACTAAGAAGTAAAACTACAATGATTGGCAAGTTTATTGCCTTATTAGACTTAAATTCAATGATCACTTGGCACTTAGTGCTCTGAAATTCAAAGTTTGATGACAAGTAATAAGCTAAATAGATATTTATTATAAACTCTATTATATTATATACTATATATAATTATATTGATGCTTTCGAAAATACTTTAATATAACTTAAAAATGACAGTGACTTTTTAGTATTCAAAAAACCAATTAAAAGTTTTTACATTGGATTTAATGGAAAATTAGTTTCTGATTTATGAATTATCCCTTAAAGAACAATTTTTTAAAGTTTAATAACTTTCATAAACTAAGTGATACCTGTACATGCAAATACTATATTAAACATTATCTTGAACATTATATTAGAATAACAAATACAAAATATAGTTTTTCAGATAATTGCTATATTATTAAAATTCTGTTTTGTTCAAATCTCAGATGGTTGCAGCAGATGTATTCAGTGCTTTCTGGGAAGTTGGTTTAGATAATGAAAATCAAGTCAAAGAAATTGGTAAAAGGTATGAAAAATAAAATATGGTAACATTATTATATAATATTTTTTTATTAAAAATTGCTATATTTTCTTTGTTTATTAATTGTACTATATTAGTAGCTAAATGATAGCTATCAAAATAATGTTTTTTAAATGTTTTTACAAATAAAAATAAATACATAAATAAAGTTTTCTATTTAAAAATATTTTTGAAATTTTTGTCACTATATACCATTCTATTAATGTTTAAATCAATATATCACAAATGTTTTGTAATGTAATTTAAATTATTTTTATTTATTTTAATTAGTATTCATTGCTATTAAAATGAATTTTTCCAGGTTTCGTGAGACGTTTTTATCTGTAGGTGGAGGACAGCATTCTAGTGAAGTATTTCGACAATTTAGAGGTCGTGATCCATCTCCAGGTGCATTGCTGAAAATATATAAATTAAAATAGAATATACTACTAGATGGCCTTAAAATAATAACTGAAATTTTATTATATCCCATTTATTAGATTTATTTAATTAAAAAAAATAGGCACTCTGATTTGTACAGAACTGAAAATAAATATATTGTACAGAAACTGTAATAAATAAATATCTTTTAAATATAAAATATATAAAAGAGTGAGTAAATTTTTTGCATATCTTTGTTTTTATGATAAATGAATTGAAATTATAAATCTGTTTATATTTAAAATATATCCAAATTCACTTTAAATGTACAAATAATACACAGTTATAAGCTCTCTGTTAAAGTGAAAATAATTAATTATTGCAAAGTACTTTCGGTTTTAATAAACCATCTACAGTGCAAATATTACATCTTTATATCAAAACAAGATAGAATGGTTATATCAAATTGATATAAATATTTGATATAACCATTCTATCTTGTTTTGATATAAAGATGTAATATTTGCACTGATGATGGTTTATTAAAACCGAAAGTACTCTGGCAATTAATAATTGTTTTTCACTTTAACTGGAGAGCTTATAACTGTGTATTATTTGTACAATTTTATTTGTTTAATGAAGTTAATGAAATAAAATTTCCCCAATGACAAACCCCTATTTGATAAATTACAAGAAATATAGAATTTCCATTGAGTGCCTGTGCCATCTATACATATCAAGATGGTGAAAAAAATAATAATAAAAAGACAATATAAAAATAATTCAATCCTGATTTTATTAATCCAGTTTTTGCAAATCGGTTTTTATGTGTAATCGGTGAAAATATGCCCTTTTGATGGTGGATCCTAAATTTTTTCAGTAGCTGAAATATTTTTTTAAATTATGTGTAAACAAACATTGTTTATATTTGAACAGCTTGATAGAATTTGGAAATTTTTATCCCATCCTGTTGATCTTATAGCCTAACCCTATCAAACTCATTCCAA
The DNA here is from genome assembly GCA_000484575.1 of Olivierus martensii. Lineage (NCBI taxonomy): Eukaryota > Metazoa > Arthropoda > Arachnida > Scorpiones > Buthidae > Olivierus > Olivierus martensii. The sequence goes on from AYEL01078312.1 coordinate 7,058, forward strand.
TTATTCAATTCGATAAATGATATTTTGGAAATTTTTGGAAAAAATCAAATTTTTCTTAAAATAACCTGTAAAGTTCTGAAAATAAAAAAAATAATAGTTAATTTTGTTAAAATAAATTAAAATAAAATAAAAAATGAATGAATATGATATACTTTCATTGAAATTTAAAAGAAAATCATGAAAAATGAAACGTAAACATCCTCAGATCATTTAAAGGTGCATGGCATTTTAATTGTTTTACAGCAGGCACTCCTTTCCCAGTAAATTGCAGCCAAGCCTACTTTGAATATGGGTAAATGGCACTGGGTCCGGAGCAATAATAAGCCAATTGCAGTCCAATTAAAGGAACAGAAAATTTATTATAGCTGATTATACATGAGATGATGCCATTTTCATATATGTTAGGATTTCTTCATATAAATAAATGAAATTTATAAATAAGTTAATAAAAATGACAATATTTCAAAGAATTCATATAATTTTTTTAATAATTATATAATGTAACTTCAATTAACAAATGTTATGTAACTCGTAGCTTTTTATCAATAATTTCTGAAATTTTCAGCCATATTTCTTCATCATGGCTCATTTTGTTCAGAAGATGGTGTCACTATCTAAAAATATAAACTATTTCATTAAGGGCCAGTTGCACGACTTTCGATTTAACCTGCAGAATAGTTATTGGTAAAATAACTTTAACCTGCTCGAAAAAATCTAAAGATTAAATACAGAGTATTGCACAAGGCATAAGTTAGCTACAGCCAGATAGCGTGAAGATAGTTAATGCACATACACTTTACCGTAACAACTCGTTTGAACACGAAGATGCTGATTAAGTTATTTACTGTTTTCAATATTTGCATCTAAACTTTTAGTTCATTATTTTTAACTGGCAGTGGTAAAGTTCAGAGTTCATTAAATATTCACCAAATACTGTATATGTATGATTAAGCATATACTAGCATTAATAGCAAATGCTTTGCAATAATAGTTCTAATATAGATCTAAAAATATAAATACAGGAATACCTCAATTATCGCGGTTTCGATTATTGCGATTCTTGATTTATCGCGGTTTATAATTTGATACCAAAATTCAAACTACTGCGCTAAAATTTGAATTATTGCAGCCGCGAGATGTAGCCCACTACACATGCAACCAGAATTACATTTCGTTTGAGTCACCACTCTCCAAGTAGAGCTTCATTTTTATCCGATAGTGCCTGCTCATCATTCACCAGAAACTATCCACCTCTACTTGAAGTACATGTGAATATTTATTTCTTTTCTTATTTACACCTATAGTGAATGCTAAAGGAAACAAGGATGATATCAAGGCTACAGCTATCAAGAAGAAACATAGAGTGATCAACTTAGAAGATTAGCACGCTCAACACATTTCTTTTTTACCTTATACATAAAATTTAATTAATATATTTGGAAACTCCTTGGCAATGATCACCCATTTTACATGCATTATTTATCCCGATTATCGTGGATTTGATTATTGCGGTATTTTTCGTGGCAACATTAACTGCGATAATAGAGGTATTCCTGTATGTATTTCTGGTTCACTATTATTCACTCTTGTATGTCAATATATGTGGTTATAATACACACATACATATGTATATGCAATATGTTAGTAACAATTCACTTTATAAATTTAAAATAATGGACTTTTGATTTATAAAGTGCATATTTCACTTACTTTTGACAGTAACAATAAAGCTGTTGATTTTCTTTAAACTAAATCTCACATGAAAGATATCATGGTGAAAAGTAAATGATCTATCTTTTTCAAAAATATTTGTTTGGATTGAGATAAATATAATCCAAATACAGTGGTACCTTGGTTAACGACAGCCTCGGATAACGACGTACTTGGTTAACGACAAGTGATTGTAAGAAAAAATTGTCTTGGTTAATGATGCAGGCTTTGGTTAACATCTGCTGATTATGTGAACTTCCGACAAAACAAAGCTCTAAAACAGCTCATCATCGAATCACGTGATTCATTAGCTCAGTTGTTAATGTAAGAAAAAATTGTCTTGGTTAACGATGCAGGCTTTGGTTAACATCTGCTGATTATGTGAACTTCCAACAAAACAAAGCTCTAAAACAGCTCATCATCGAATCACGTGATTCATTAGCTCAGTTGTTAATCGTTATTTTTTTTTATCACAATCAATTCACATCTGACAATATCATTATTAAAATTAATAAAATTATAACCATATAAAAATATATTTAAGTAAATGATAATTAACATATAGTAATGAAAACAAATTATTTAATTAATTAAAAATAGACGCGCAACACTTCACTAGTTTTTAGTTTCTTAAAGTGATTTCTAGATGATTATTATTTTAAATTCTGCAAACAGAGTCTCATTCTATTGTTTGCTTGTGTTATATATTACTTGACACCTGCAAGTAATGTGACATCGAAGTTTCGGATTCCATTAAAGAAAAACGTCTGTCCAAGATATTATGCAATTAATAATAATAATAATTATTATTTTTCACTTTAACGGAGAGCTTATAACTGTGTATTATCTGTTTATATTTGTAAATATTTATACAATAATAATATATTACTCAGATCAAAATATATTTGCTAAAAAAATTATGCCAAAATTTCATATTAGTTATTACTCTCTCTTGTGGATGTTTTTTTATTTTGAAATTTTAATTGCTTAGGATTTAAAAAAAATCCAAAATAAATTACCATATATTTTTAAGTTATCTATAAATGATAACACTAATATTTGAATTAAAATTGCAGCTTAATTAAAAAGATAAAATATTTGGGACTTAATTATATGTAAAACGTTAATAAGAAATTTAATAAGATCAAAGGCATATCAGTACAAGAATATTGATTGAGAATCTAAGATAAAACTAATGGAATGAGGTGGTAGTTTATGACCTTGCTTGCTAAAACTGGGTGTTCCCACTCTGATAAGACTTGAATTCGACTTGTCGTTTTAAAAAAGATACGATCCATTACTGACTTTTTATCTGTCAAACATTAACACGTATCAATCTGTGCACCTCAGAGGCATAATGTCCAGGCGGACTGTTTAGGAGAAGAGAAATGCTGAACTGTATCTTTCAAAAAGCTAATTAATTTATCACACATTTAATAATTTAACAGTCATTAAATAGAGAGTGGCATACAGGGATGTCTAAGCCATCTTTCAGAGCAGTAGGGGTGGAGCAGAGCTAATCAATAACCATCGTTAATATCTGTCATCTTTGACACGTAAACTCTTGCATTCATCACTTCTTTGTATTTAACTGTTGAGAAGTAACATAAATGACAAGTCAATAACCTTTTCTTCTGTATCAAAATTAATGGTGTTCATTCTATTTGCTTTTAATGAACTATGTTTTACAATGGATTTCCAATTAATTTTTGTAGTACAGAGGATGTTTTTCATTATTACTATATAAAATAATTATAACTTATTTAATTGCTAAATAGGAACAATCACCATCATTCTTCCATCTGTTAATTCCATAAAATGTTAAAAAGAAAATTGATGAAGTTACTGATTTAAATTTTTAATTCAATTTTTCTTCATATAAATGACTATAACTACTACCGGTTCTTATTTAATCTATTGAGTTTGTTAGTGGCTATCAGAGTTATTTTAATTTTTAAAAATAATAATAAAAAAAATCCATTTTCATATCACTGACTAACTCCTAATGAATTTGTTAATAATAAAAATTGGCAGTTATCTGAATTGTTACATTTTTTATCACTAGGTGGCGGCACTATTAATAATAGATTGAACAAAAATTTAAGCTTATTTTAACTTAGAATAAACTAAATCTGAATATTTGCAGAATTTATTTTTAGTATTTTCAAAAAAATATTAAAAATATATTTCTTAAGTTGAAATTCTATACTATTGAACCAATTAAGTTGTTAATAGTTGGTAGATAATGTTACTCTCGTATATTTAGGAAATTAAATAATTGACATAAATAGGCTTTAGTCTGTTTTTTGGAATATTAAAAAAAATTTTAATCATAATTTTGCATATCAAAATTATAAAACAAATTTTCTGAAAATTTTTGAGACTGAATTTTGATAACATTCAAAATCTAAAAAGTTTATTGAAAATTCAAAAATGTAAAACAGATAATGCAATAGGGAAAGTTCAGATTTTATAACAACAATAAAAAAAATGAGGACAATGAAAGATCGTCTTTTATATAATACCAGACATGTTCGCAAAAAAAAAGTCATTTTTGGAGAAGTAAAGATACAATGCAGAATTTCAGGTTCACAGCAAATACATCACGTACAAATGTAACCAGATATCGGTATATTTTACAATGGCAAATTGATGTCAGGACCTACTGTTTCAATTCGTTTTGATAACGAGAAGGTGCACGACCGCAATTTACTAACCATGCCTCATAGAATCGGTTAGTAATAAACTTTACTTCAATTCGTTATACTTATGCTTCATTTGACTGTAGGCATAATGAGCATTGTGGAGAGTCTGTCATTAGCTGTCAAAATTCAATTCTCTGGATGTCTGCGTGTCGTTGTTTATATATTTGAACCTTTTATAAGTTATTTCGCTAACGAGATTTTTTTCTTTTACTTTCCGAATTAAAAAAATATAACTCGAATGCAACTTTAATTACAAAAACAACTGTCAAGTTTTTTTACAGTTTCTCGACGAAGTGTCCATCAAACAACATATCAAGAAAGACAGATCGAATTCTCATTTAAATTACTTTAAAAATAAACCATTAAAATTAACCGGTGTGAAATTAAGAGTTTTTTTTTCTTCCATCATATGAAAGAGGAAAAAAATAACATATATATTTTTTCTCAATCGTTCCTCATGAGTAGTACAGATTTTTTTTCCTTAACTCTGTGTGAATCTTTATTTAATCTGTTAGGAATTCCAACATTATTCGTACAATAGAAGTTCCAGAGGGATTGTCAAATTCCATTCCCTAAAGTGCGTTAGACAAATTTCTCCTTTTAAATGAGTTTACTCTTCTCGAATGTGTATATTCGCGCTGAAAGTATTGAAGTGGTTTTCTCTATTTGTTGGCTATCATTTAACGGTAGATTTCTCATGCCTTGATCATGCTAGCGAAACTTCATTACACGCAAGACAGAAATGAAATCTCGAGTATTCCGAAGACTTAGATGATTACCGGACATTCGTAATTAAAGAAATTACAATTTTGAAGAGGTTTACTGTCTATGACCATCGTTTTCCTTTCTCATTTTCTATATGCTCTTATTTTACTACCGAATTTAAGCGCCGATTCAGACTCTGGCCTGCAGTTTAATCAATTTTTGACTCGGCCTCCAAATTAATGAGAATGGCACGTAACGCTTAATAATGATGTTAATTGCAGAATCTAAAATAATTTTTAAGAATTGGATAGTCGAAATTTCTTACCTATTTGAATGATACCGAAAAAGTAGATGTTTTTATCATTGAAAATTAGAAAATATCTAGAATGGTTTTTAGATATTTCATCGGGAATAAAATTTTTAATTTTAATCACTTTTTTAAATGTATAAATTAAAAACTAAGCAATTTTATAGAAAATTATAAAATAATAAACCATATCGCTCGGCAAATTACATCTATCCACATAAACCAAGACATACAGTAGATGTTTAAATTTGTATCGGTTAATGGCTTTTTTACCTTATAAAACTTACGCGCAGATAAAAATAACTGCAACTGTTTGATGTATAATTTACCTTATACTCGAACACGAAATGCCTTTTCTTTTTGATGCTTTTTATAATCATTTTTTTAAAATGATAAGTCTAAGTAGGTGACGCACAAAGCAATATTATTCATAGCTCTGCGATTGAAGCGGGCCTTCAGGGAATTGCTTACTTAACAAAGGATTATTTACAATACCAATTCTATTTTGACATTTAAAAGTACGTAATAAATATAATGTTTAATAAACAGAAATTGTATTTAAGAATATCCCGATTTAATTTAATCGATCCTTTGTTCCATCACAATTGTTATTTTTCCTAAATTAAACTATCATTATTATTATTGTTTTTTTGAATTAACTGTAAAGTTATTTTAATTTCAATTCAGATGGAGTTGGTTTAACCAATAGAAACATTTTAACTAAGTCCATTGCTATCGTTTTGCAAAAGTGCAGACCACACGTACTGTTCCGATCCGTCTCTGGCACGCATTCATATCATGACATGAATCACGCAAACCATTTGCATAAATCTAGTTGTACGACGAAGCCAGTTACAAGACAAGTGCATAAAGAAAGCCGACGTTTCTGTGAAACTTGCGACTTATGATGCCATTTACTGCCTATCTAAGGCATTCTTCCTATTATTGCATGTTCATAAATGTATTCATTAAGAAAGGGTTGCGTTCAGATACTGTGCCAAACGGAAACGTTACGTTTCTGCTTGGCATATCTGATATTCTGAAGCAATATGGATTTTCGTCACGTTTCGGTAGCGAAAAGTGGAATTTGGTACTGTTTACAGTATTAGTAAAGTAGAGCTGTTAGTGCGAAGACGCACAAAATATGAGAAGATTGAAATGTCCTATTTAATTCGCAGGGATGAAAACGATATTTTATTCGAACGGCAAATGTAAAATTTGGAAATTTGCTCGTTCATCTTAAATTATATTGTAGATCTATTACGACAGATCCAATCTTTGGGTCTCGCATACCAATTGGATAAAATAGGTGATGCCGACCAGTATCGAGTAAAGTCAATGTTTGCGAAACGGAAAAAATTCTTAGCTCAAACTTGTTATCATCGCATGTAGCCTACGCGTTTTGGGATAATTATTTTACAGTAATTATAGTATTTAGTTACTTCTTTATTGGAAGATAATTTATTGCGCTAGGAATGACGAATTTACGTAATAAAAACCGATATTAATGTATATCGAATTTTAAAGAAATCTAATCCCTGAATGTTAAAAATCTTTAAAGATTTCAGTTTTTTTTTTTTGAGGTCTTGATTTTATAAAACATCAAGATTTAGGAAGGTAATCTGAAAATTGTTGAGGCCTATAGAACATAAAACTACTTTATAAGAGTAAAATGTTACTTGGATTGATCCATCGACTGAAGACATTTTACGGAAAATTATCTCGGAAATTCTGGAAAACGATTGCTTTTGCTTCATAAATCTGATATTTCAAAATAAAATTCGATCTAGGAGCTACAATGCCAGGTTATGCAAAAGCGCAAGAAGCTTAGTTTGTTAAATCGATCTTATTGAAAAAGTAATAATGAATACAAGCGACGAATTCGAACCGCCATCGCTATATTATCTAATTATCTGAAATTGGGCTGCAGCGATCATGATTTACGTTATAATGAAATCTTATTTACTCTGGTTTATATCACAGATTAGCGTATAATTTCAGCATGAAATATTAATGACAGGATAAAGAGTGTGGGAATGTGACCCTTCTTTAATTTAATACGTGGGACAGGTTAAAGTTCAAGGTTAAATAATGAATACAGTGTTTGAACGCTTTAATGAAACAGTTCGTGAGTCATCCTTTGGGCGTGCAACCTCTCTAAAAAAGATGACATCATACATTTACATTTCTTAAAAGCGTCTTTAATTTTTTCTTAAAATAATTCGCTTCTAGCGATAATTCAAAAATTAAAAAAAAAAAAAAGAAGAAAACGTGGTGTTGATATGTAGTGGCACGGAAAAAATAATAATAATTTCCAATTATCCTTAATATACAACTAATAATTTATAAATATCGGACTTTTTAGAAGAATTTCGAATTTAGTTTTAGGAGATGAAAGGTAGGTCTATAACCTATCATTAAAGCATTTATGTGCTATTAGCGTTGTAGAAATAATGATATATCGCCTCCAGTTATAATTATGTAAAATTATTTACTAGAGTTCAAGAAAGAGCATCTTAACAACAGAGCCTGATAATGTGTTCCTGTTTGGTTAGCGGTTGTTGTCATCGGCAGTTTGTTACCAAGAAAAATGAAGCAAAATTGATATTTATTATCTAGGGTGAATGTCTTCGCCTTCAATACAAGTATTTGATGAGCCGCTCATGTCGAAATTACTGTATTAGCATTTTTTAAATCTTTTAAAAATTGAATTTCGTATCAATCTTCTGGCGTGTCGTTCTTCCCAACGGTTAAGTCGCTTTCGTTTTATTAATAGAAGCCATTGTTTTAAAATTATCAACCGGAATATTTTTAATTTGCCATCCTAAAATAATTTGCCGAATAAAAATTATTTAATTTATACCTTTTGACATTTTTTTTCGATGGTACGATGAGATTTTTTTTTTTCTTTTGGTTAATTATTACGCCGCTTCGGTGTTTAAAATGGATTTTAATTAATGATTAAATTAGTTTTAGGTGGCAAAAAATAATTACTTTTTTAAGAGTAAACAATTAACAAGTTTCAATAATGAAGCAAAAAGAAGAGAAAAAATTATTAGGCATTTCTCTTTGCTCACGCCATTTTTGTCTTTGGTTATTTATTTTGCATATTTTACATAAAAAAGCCATTAATTTTGCTATAATTATGTGTAAATTATTCTTCTATTTACATAAAAGTAGATTTGTTATTAAATATGAAATTATAGAGAGGAAAAAATATAGTCAATCGTTGTGTCTCAGTTACATTATCTTAATAGTCGAGAAGTGAAAAAAAAAAAAAAAACAGAATATAGTCAATCGTTGTGTCTCAGTTACATTATCTTAATAGTCGAGAAGTGAAAAAAAAAAAAAACAGACAATTTACAGATAACCAAAGAAATTATTTTTAATTTGCGTGCTTAGAATTTTTAAAGCATTTAAAGATATAATAATAAAATTTTAGTAACATTGGCAAATACAATCTCAGATTATTGAGCTTTATAAGAATTAGAGCATACATATAAACGTGGAAAATCACTTCATCTCTTAAAGAAATCTTCGGGTAAATATCAATATTTCTTTAAAATTTTACAATTATAAGACTTGATGAAACATCAAATCTAAGCTTTTCTAAAAATAATGGGCCTAATTTGCTTTAAGAAAACTTAAATTTGATGATTCATTCTGCAAAAAAAAAGAAGAAAAAAAAAAGCATTTTCAACATCAGGAACAAATTCAAAAATAACAGAATCTGATTAAGCGGATTGTCGAAAAATTTATTCATTAAGACTAAAACCTGTTTAATATGCGACTTAATATTAATTAGCGCATTTAATCGAGCAAAATTTTGTTTTATAAAAGTAAACAAAAGATTCGAAACGTTTGTGTGGCAAAGAAAGACTAAAATTATAATAGTGTTTCAAACCATTAATCGAACCTTCGTCTGGAAGAAAAACTAGAACGGATTTTGTTAAAATTAAAACAAAATCCTACACGAGATAACGAAACAGAAATCTTTTAATTGTCGATATATTCGATTTTATTAATAAAATGGTTGGGAAGCGGTGGAGAGAAGAAGCGAGAAAGCGTAATAAATCAGAAGTTAATTATTATTCTTCTGCAAATTGGTAGGATACAAGAGTATAGTTTCGTTAAGAAAGACTTGTGTTTACACAGAGAAGAAGTAAAGTAGTAAAACGGCGCCTTAACGCAAATGCAAACATGGAAGTTCAATTTGGTCGGACATGATCTCCGTTTAGTGCGAATCGCCCACCAGGGGGCAGCATCGAAGACAATCTTAAGACGAGCGTATTTATAAGACTTGAGTGATTCATTCCGACAGTTTACGGAACGCAAATTCCCTCCCATTAACCGGCCAGTTAGTTTGGGCTTTCGCCAAATTGCACTTCACTAATTAATATATATTACAGTCTGAAAAGTTGCCCGTAAAATTTAATTTTATCACCGGAAGACATGGATAGGTGCTCTTTTGGAACTATCGCCGCCATAAAATATACATGGAAGCATCGACTTGGCTTCTCTGCCGTTTTTCTACCTCCCACATCTGCAAATGGACTGTAAATAGACTGCTTCCCAATTTAATGATTATCTTGTTACAGATGGGCCTTTTTTCTCTCTCCATTTTTTTCTTTTCTTAACACGTCTTCACTAAATTGAGTTTTAAATTACCAAAATGTGTTTTTTTTTTCCCTTTCGTTTTATTAATATTCGCTTTAACCGTACGAAAATTATTTTTAGCGTATTAGAGTTAAAAATGTAACAAAAAAAAATCTTTTATCAATTTTTAAATACGCCATTTCACTAAATTTCCGTACTGAAAACATAAAAACCTTTAATAGAGCGGACGTCTAAATTGCTGTATCTGAGGAAAACAGTTTTAGAACGGTTAATTCTATAAACAATTATTTATTAATAAATTAAATAATTTAAATCTTTTAATATTTTTTTTTTAATTTACCAATCCACAAAAAAATATGATAGAAAATATTAACCCGCCGAAATTCTCTTATTATAATTGCATTAAAATGTTTTCATTTCTTAAACTAGGTTAACAAATTATTAAAAATAACTTCTTCTGATCGTTTCCATCATACCAAATTTGGAAAAGATAAATAACTTTGTGACGATAATAAAATAATAATAATAAGTTTATCTAAATTTATCGATAACAAAACGGATCGGTAAATTAGAAGAATGGAGGTCAACAGACGTTTTTCTTATTAAGAGCGCTCGAACTCATCCTCGATAATTTTGTAAAGTATTGAATGAAGTGATTCCGAAAATAGAGTACGTGATACAGATAAGGAAAACGTCTTTTAATATTCTACGTCTATAATACAAATAATAACTAATCTAGAACTGCAACAATAGAGAGAATTGTTTCCTTGTTTGTTACTTCAGTTAGAATTCTATATAGAGTAGTTATCCTACTGAAATTTATCCTTAATAACAACGGAACAATCAAATTAAGATCAGTTAATTTTATTATTGAATATAATCGCTTTGTTTTTTTAAATGATGAGAATGCGCTACCAGTTTTCCCCAACTCGTTAATCTTATTAAAAAGTTTGCTTATTCCGCATCTTTGTATGTTTTTACTTCTAACTGAAAGCTTGATTTCGATCACAAACTAAAATTTAATATTTTTTATTTGTTTGTGAGATTGTTTTTTTATTATTTAATATTTATTTTAATGTAGCAGATATATTTACGTATATATATATATAAAAAAAGATTTGCACTACACCAGCAGATGCTATTAATGTTAATTATTTTCTCATGATTATTAAAGTAAGATAGGATGTTTTCCGATGGTATCAGTTTTGCATTAGTTTAATAAGATAGCATCGGATGAAAGCGACTAAAGCGGAGCTTTTAGAATAGATAAAAATAGAAAATAGGTTAGGGAAGGGGCGAGATAGAATAGGTAAAAGGTGTCTTTAAAGAAGACGTGTCTATATTTTAGCATTGTCGTATCAGAATGAAAATCGTGTTTCTTCACATCAGCTTCCATCGGATTCCCGTGAGGTAGATGCCTGCTATAATCGAATTACCCAGTCGCTCCATTATCTGGTGCCGTGTTCCTCCATAATAGAATTCCCAGACTATCGTTCTCCATTGCATAGCCTTAATTTCACACCACATAAACAACATTTACCGGCAGAGGAAAAGGGTGAGGTATAAGAAAACCTTCACATTTCCATTATAATTTTAATCATAACAGTCCGGATGACATACACGTGTAATCGTTCCCCCTGCTACAGTTTTGTTCCCCCTCTTCTCACACGCTTCAATTGTAACAGTCGGTGACAGTATCATCTATCAGAGATTCTCCGAAGCGGAAGAGAAAGAGACTAAGCCTCTGGAAATCGAAAATAGGATCGCGGACCATCCGAAGGTCCTGATTGAAAACTGTTCCCCTACCATTGGGTATCCCCCTTCGTGTGATGCCTTCTACATTATAAAGGTTGGACGAAAGGTTGTGAAGAAGTGATTATGTGAACGCCAATCCGTACGCGCGAAGCCGAGAATCGTCAGACCGTATAAGCCAACCGAAATCTTATTTTCGTTTTGTTGCAGGACGACAGATCGATTTACTTCTCCCCCTTCTTCACTTTAATATATTTTCCCCAAAATGGGTGGAAAAATCTTCTGAATTTTGTGGCTAGAGTGTTGACAAACCGCGAGCTTAAGAAAAACACTCTTTGATTTGTATGTGCCGTACATAAATTAAGCTATTTTTTTCAATAGAAATTTCTCAAAAAGTCGGTGATGAAATCAAAGAAAGTTATTTAAATATTTATGAAGACTTAATTTGTTTCTCTGACGGTTTTATGTCAATTAACAATCTAGAGTAGGAGGAAAAAAATTGTTAGAAAAACATGAGATATGTTTAAAAATTTTAGGCGTGTAGTCAGTCTGAAAAAAAAAATGTATATACATCTCAGATAGATATAAATATTTTTTTCTCTAGTAGAAATGCGATGCACGAGTCAAAGTGATTTTTTTATAAGTAATAAGGTACGAGTTAATTGCATAAGTTTGTATTTATCTTTCCCACCTTTCCTGAATTCTCTACTGGGCTTTCTTGATTAGCGGAAAAAGAAATTTAATCTTTTAACTAGTGAATTTTGAAATTTTTTTTAATGTGACTTTTTGGAGTAATTGTCGAAAATACGTCTTCGAATATTAAGTCTTAATAAATATAATTTTTAACGGTTTATAATTAAGTACAGTAGACAATTCTGTATTCTATAAGTATATGGGGTGTACAATCCAAAAGTGCACGAAATGATGCAGACAGAGATGAATAAACACGCGAAGTAACCGTTTGGATGCAGTCTTTTGAATTCATACATACTTAGTGAAGTCAAAAAAGATTTGTTTGGACACGATATTAAATGGGTTTGGTCGAATTGCTTTTTTGCGGGCAGTTGTTAGTCTACTGTTTATATTAGAATTTTACAAAAAGGAAATTATGTAAGAAATTCGTTGTCTAGTCTTATTTGAAGAAGAATATCCTATAAATTCACTTTTAATCATTTTTTAAGATATTATCGAGCATGTAGTAGTTGAAAGAGTATTTTGCGCTTCTCTACTCGGCATTTTTAGATATTTTATCGTTAAATGTTATGTTATCGGTTTGTACAGATAACGTTTTATAAAAAGAAACTAAATTATTAAAGAGTATTTAGTTGCCAACAGATCGACTCTGTTTCAATCACATCAAAACAATAACACCTGGAGAAGAGAATATCAGCATGAACACGGCATGTATCAATCAACAGCTCTATTGATTAAGTCATCACTGTTCTGGCCATGAGCATCTAGTCCATCTTTGTAAACACGCTCTGCTACCTCCTGTCACTACCATGCTTGTCATTTGTTAGTCGCTTGTTCGCTCTTTTCCGTGCAGCTGCTCATCGACAACAAATGATAAGCAGGCAGTGTAAATAGCTTAGGAATAATTGAATGACAATTTCGCTAACTTTTATTTTGTGCTAGTCTTATCTGTGTGTTGTAGCACCTAGAACAGCAGGAGCGCCGTAATCTTCCCTTATCCACCGGCGCTGTCACAGAAGGAAACTTAATAATCGAAGAGTAAAACAGCACCATCTGATAAATATGTCGACTTATTAATAATTTAAAGACTATAACTTCGATATAAGTTTTATTGTTTTAAACGAAAGAGAAATTACGAATTTTTTCATGAATATTTTTTTCATTTATCAATTTTTGTAAAACAGAATGCATAACGATTGATTCTATTGATGTGAAAGGAAGAAAATCCGTGGAATTTCTGTATTAAATTGAAAAGAAAAAGTTTAATATTGGATTAAAAAGACGAGATGACATTTTTACTTTTAACTCTTGCAACGAAGCAAAAAAAGAAAAACTAGCGAAGAAGCAAATCCTAGAGAGGCATTTTAAAGTGTCTTAGTTAATCCATAAACATTTTAGGCTCATCTTTATCAAAATGCATGCAAATGATTCAACACATATTCATCTAAAAAACGGCGCGATAAAAATTTATTCCCCATGACAAATATGTCCGTCGATGAATGGAATCAACTGTACTCCCGCCTACAACCACAATATAGTATCAATCACTCTGTTATTGGTGGCACGATAATCCCTAGCAAAGCACGAGGAGGTATTAGCCATCCCTCTGACAATGACATTCGTCCATCATAATTAGATTTGTTAGGCTTCAACCATTGAAAGGAAAAAGAAAATCTTTCATACATATGGATGGACAGAAGTGTACAGGTTCGATCGTGACTCCTTTACAAAAGACGAGTAATGACGCGTCGCTCCGAAGACATGCAGCCGGCCGGCTCTGCTGCAACATCGCCTCATAAATCACGCATTTGCTATCACGTGATGCTTCCATTTCTCGCCGCACCGTGTCGCTACCTTATCAGCATTCAAGTAAAGCGCCGCAGTAGAGCCGTTATATTTTGGAAGCGACTAGAGTGATTGTTATCTCGTTTAATCTCCGCATTCGGGATAATGTTCCCATCCGTGGCACACAAAATGTCTCCTCCGATTCTTTAACACCGTCGACGTTAGCATGATGTCCACGTACGTCGGCCACATCCCATAATCCCTCTAGACTTGTCACCACCTCTAAACCTAAAACACGATTGGTAAAAATGGTCGACGGTATTACGAGTAATCCCTCATCCGTGATTGTTAAAAATAACTGGATTTTTTTCTTGATTTTTCTAAGGCGATTTTACTTTGCCACACTCTTCGGTTGGATAACTCTTTAAGCATTTACCGACCTCTTGCGCATTGAGGAATAGCGTTCAACGCCTCATATAATAGGATTTAAGTTCCTCAACTACTCGAATCCAACAGCTTCTGTGACACCTGACTCTTCCAGCCATCTGTCCACATACAGGCGATGGCAAAGTAGCGCATGTGGTGCGTGAAAGCGTAACCACTGGCCTAGAAAATATATGCACGCCGTCTCCCCCAGAGTCGTTGTGGCGGCCTAATGGACAGCAGTGTAGGGCGTGCGATTCTCATCCCAAGGGTCCTCGGTCTCTGCTCTTTTAATGTCTACTCTCCACGTTCGTTGCAAACACGTGCCTCTACGTAAGTGTAGCTAATGGTCGATCCCCTGAGCATTCTCGACCTGCCACTGTTTTCCCCATCAGTCCGAGAAATAAGGCTAATTTATGCTCACCAACTTATATTCTTGGGGGAGGAGACTTTACAGTTGGTTGACTGCACACGTCTTTTATTTACCGACATATTTTTGTTAAAACGTTAAGTCGAAATTAATGTTATTAATCGGCTGACCTATAAACTGCTTAAAGTCGTAAAACTTGTCAACGAAATAAAATTTAAACCTGAGAAAATTAAATAAGTTTCGTTTACCGAAATCCCAAATGCCTGAAAGTCTAGAAGGAAGAACGAAAATTCCCAATTTACATCCTGTTTGTAGCAAGGTTAAAACAATTAGTTTTTATCCACTGTATTCAGAAATTCCCTTTTTTCCTGTGAGATAGTCCCCAAAACCAAGTAATGATCTTGAAAAGAAATGAAATGAAGCAGAGAAGCACAAAAACTGCCCTTAAACATAGCCCTGCGGTTCTTTAGACGGCAATTATTATAGAATAATGTTTGTGGAAGTTCTATTTAGACAACTTTAATAAGAAGTGTGTTCACTGGTCTAAGAACATTTCCAAATAGATTGGTTTTCCGCCGTTATCCAATTGCCCAAAACTAAATCAGCCCATTGTCTGATTCAGTAGCTACGGTTAAATAAGCAGCCCATAACGACAATTGGATAGAAATAGGGTATCGAAAATCCTGCCTTATTTAATAGTTCTATTGTGTAATTTTTCAAACTAGGCGTTGGACTAGGTCATAAGGGAACAATCCAACTCCCTGCCAACAACTCCCAAAGGAGTCGTAGGCTGATGTGGAGATTGTCGTTGTGTCCTTCTGCTTCTCTTATTCAGACTCAGGTTGCTCTAAAGGCCACTTTACACGAGGAGACTCAGTCGACTTTCTATCACAGGTAATCGCTTTGATTTACCTCACTGGAATACATCTACAACGTGTTTGCAATGTGGAATATCGTTCCAAAGTTTAAATCAAAGCGATTTCGCGCATACGAACATAACTCGCGACAAAAGTCGGCTCTGTCGCCTCGCATAAATTGGGCCTTAATAGTTTAACAGATGGCAAACTCGTAGCGAAACACACTGCGATATAGCGTAGTCCAATTCTGATTTTGTTCGAAGAAAGTGAGCGCATAATAGAAGTGTAAATAGGCGAACTAGGACATTTATTTTGCGGGATTTAAATTCATCCGACAATAATCGGATCTTCTCTCGGTAACGCTTGAATATTCTTTCTCCCGATTAAGAAAACCATAAAAAATCTGAACGCATTTAACAAATTTGCATTTTTGGATCCTCTGTATGGCACACGTGGCGGATTAGTAGCGGCATTTCCGACTACAAAACTAAGTGTCAATGAGCACGTGTTGCGACACGTGTCGGTCGTGTGCGATGATACAACTATCTTTCACTATTCTTTTTCTGCGCAGTAACCTTCCACGATCTGTTAACAGTATAATAGGATGATCTCGTAAAAGGGAGAATCCCTTCATGGGAAGTACTCTCCAGTTAATTTAATCCCTTGTCACACATTCATCTCTCTTTTGCAGATAATCATCAAATGATCTGGCACAAAGGAAGGGCTCCATAAAAAGACCAACTTTACTTTTCTAAAAACAAACTTTTCACCCGATATCAGTTTATTCTACAATAATCGCAATCTATCATTGGTCAGTTAAAATCTGTAATAATGGTGCTCCAATCTTTAAAGCGGTCTAATGTTCAGTTAAGTTTTAAGAAATTATAGTGTTACGATCAAATAATAAATTCCCGTGGTAATAAACAAGCAGTTGAGAGTATTAATCAGCTCATAAAATTTCAAACTAGAAGGAAAAAAATTTAGGATGAGCATCATAAATCTGGATAAGTAAAATGAAGTTAAACAGGTAGGAGAGATGATCACATCCACCTATAGATATAAATTTGAGAAGGTTTCTTTGCTGCGATCGTTGACTGATACCACAATAGTTGATAATCACCGTCATTATATTAGACAGTGTCACTGCCAACGCCCTAACAGTGGCTTCGGCAAACAGTGGCGGGATATTTGGCCATCCATCTTTGATAGCAATGTGCTTTTCCCATCCCCTGACGGAATTTTAAACGTTAGTCGTGTGTGGAATTAATAGGATTAGGCCTACTCCCTATTCTCTCTTTTGCTCGGCAACAAAGAATAATGCTAATCCTATCATGTTCACAAGTTTTATGCGCTTTAATTCCTCTCGAAAACGGTGTAGAAATTTGTTTCGTTTCCTTCGGAAAGTTTAGAATTTTACCATTAAAAATATACATTTCTATGTAGCATGAGAAAGTAAATGTTTTGAATCACAAATGCTGCTTAGGTATTTTAGATTCTTACTGAAAGATTTGAATTTATAACAGAATATTGTTGCTATTTTTACCTCAGGCTACTAGCATTTAAGACACACAACTCATTTATGTTTTTGTAAATTATGAAGGTTAAAATATAGTTAAGGAAAATTGCTTTAGTTTATTAGACACATAAATAATATAGAAGACATGTAAATTTACATATGTTAGCTCAATGATTGATTTTATTAATTTATTTCAATAGAAAAAAAATTAGAATAGAAAAAAAATCGAATGTAGTGAGAAAATGTAACCGATAGTCGAAAAATAGCAGGAAAAAAAGAGCTAAATATATTTAGATCTTGATAAGTTTCATGACGTTATAAAATCTATAAAGCTTTAACAAGATTAAACGATTAAAAAACCGAAGAAGTATCAGATCTATCTTTTTATTTCCATAATGAATTTCTTAGATCTAACCTATTAATCCCACAGGCGTCGATACAAATCACCTAATGACCACTTTCTGTTATTTAACCCCAGGCCACTACTCCTCAAAGTCAGTTGAAGTACAACAACCCTGTTCTAATTATTAGCTTATCGTATAAGGTCCAGTTCTAGATTTAACCTGTGGCTCTTGTATAGTAGAGTATATTCAATTTTATATATCACTGCTTGTCTAATTCAATAGTATAGCGGATCTGATCGAATGTTTTGCAAATATATTCTTGAAATACGGCATGTAATTATCTTATCAGTCCGCAGAGATGTAGATTCTCATCTCCAATTTCAAATGCAGGTCAGACTCCCATAGGCTAAAACATGTGTAATGTGAAAGAGACTATCTCAGATACCATCTATTCAATAGTTGTTAAAGTTAACACGTTATATATATATATATATAAAGTATTTTTTTAATTTATGATTAAAATGATAAAAATTCCTACTTTTTACACGTATTTAATAATGTATAGTTCATAAAGCAGGCCTAAATTTAAAGCCTTCGGGATTTTTAGCATTAATTGTAAAAATTTATTCATGAAATAAGCTATCTTTCAACACGTAGCACTTAAAAGTTAGAAAATTACGCTCCAGAAATGAATTTTAAAACATAAAAATATTATTTAAGATGTGTTAATTAGTTATTAAATAAAATTTTAAATTTTTCTAATGAGATAAGCTATCTTTCAACACGTAGCACTTAAAAGTTAAAAAATTAGGCTCCAGAAATGAATTTTAAAACAAAAATATTATTTAAGATGTGTTAATTAGTTATTAAATAAAATTTTAAATTTTTCTAATTCATGGAGACCTACAAAAATTGCAACTTTAGTTCTGTACTCGAATGTAGGCCTATATAGAAGGAATAATGAAAAAAATGGTGGACGTGATACGTATTAAACATTATTTCGAATTAATAATATGCCGTTCTATACTCGTTCAATAATTTAAACTCAATGGTAATAAATTAAAATATGAACTCGATGTTTAAGTTAGCTTATACTTTATTCGATGGCGGGCAGAAATAAAATAAAATAGTCGTAATTTATTTAAAATGTCCTTGAAATTTCCGAAACTAGAATTTTAACTATCAATTTAATTGCAAGAAAAGAATTTCCAATTAAAATCTTATTTTTCTTTTGTTGGCAAAGGTTTTAAATTTTGGACCAAAACAAATAGATTTGGTTTTCAAAGACTGCTTTCAAAAATGGTAAGAGGCCTGTAGGTTTAATTATACTTGTTTTCTGTTAAATTTAATAGAAATTTATGTTTAAAATCGGCTCAAGGCTAGTCTACTAATCATTTAGGATAATAAGTAATGATAAAAATTCATTATAAGCCCTATGCATAAAAGACTTTTTTGTAGAATTGGATTAAGCCCATAGTTTGTTTTGTTAAAATTTTTTTATTTTTTATTAAACTTTAAGTTAACTGAAGTCATTATTTGTTCTGTTTCATATAATCTAACTTATATTTGAGCAAAATTTAATTTTTTACTTACATTTTAAGGAAGACGAAGTATAAAAACACGACTAATTTTATTATTTAAGTGATTATAGCTGCTTAATTCGGATTGAAGAATATTATAAAAACGATATGCCTAGATTAAATAATAGAAATTTATAGAATGAAACGGCATGATGGCGTAATATTTGCGAAAGTTATTCAATTTGAAATGGCTTAATTAGTAGTAAAAATTGCGGAATGTTTTAAAGTTATTTATGAGTGGGGTTTAGAGTGACAATTATGCGTACATGGCGCGGATGCCGTTGAAATCCTGTCGTAAGGCGGAGGAGGGAGACGACATTAAGAGATGCGGAACCGCATCCATATCGCACCATTTACGGTATCGAGAACGAGGTGACATATTAAAAGAATGTTAAGTACGGAATCAAGATAGCACATCGTTTGTAACTAATGGGCAATCGTTGTGCAAAGCCCTAGTAATCTCTTACGGGCAAACATCCGTTTTGTCCTTTTCGTCTAAGGAATTGATAGAGAATTGATAGTCAACGACCCTAGGTACTGTCGCTCTCCGTAATGATGTTTTAATGCGATTTAAGGAGCTTTGCTAATCGTCCTTCTTTCCGATGACTAAATTAACTGGGTGCCGTGCCGTCTTCCTATAAATCACCAGAAAGGACAGCAGTGCGTAGGGAGGCGAGCCGTGACTTCAAAACTTAATAGTCGATAACGACGTATCCAGACCACAGGGAGGCAGTTGCTATCTTGTCCACTTACTAATCGTCCAGCGCTTTTCTTCACTTCGTCACATCTTATCGACCAAACAACTTAATCCTCTTTTGTGTCTCATTTATCTTTAGAACCGAACGAAAATTCGATTTGGACGAAACCCCGAACCTCTACTACACTCGTAAATTATCTTATCTCGCACTCTTTACGTGGTTTTAATGGAGCGTGAGAAATCAGTGTTCTTTTCTACGGTTCTCATATCGCTCCTTTGAGAACAAATTTGCTGAGAAAGTATTAATAAACATGGCGTACATGTAAGGAGGTTGATGGATAGCCCGGACTAAGTACAGGTGATCGAGGAAAATATCTTGGCCTGGGAGGTACCATGAATGATGATGTCATTTTACAGGCCCTCGGGGATATCGGTAAGCACCCCCTTAGTAGCATTATAGCTACGTATTTATTAAAGAGGTTGGGGAGTCAAAGTAAACAAGCAAAAGGCCTATTAAACGACAATCCGCCGAATTACCATATGTAATGTTTACCTTGGATGAGCGGCGGGGAGCCCAACCGTCTATCCTCTAATGATGGTAATTCTAAGCTGAGTGCATCCTCTAATCATTGTTATCAGGCGCCTAGACCCACAGACCCCTATAGCTGATACAACCTTGGATACTTCCACCCTGCTCTTCTACAAATTGCAACAGATGACATAAGTTAGGCAGCGCGAAAAAGGCAGGAAAGATCTCAGACATGCTAGTCCCCAAAATGCTACCGAAATCAGGAACCACGGAAATTGTTAAACTCGTTGGGTGGTCTATCTTCTTCAGCATTTTTATTGTTACCTTTCGCTTTTAAACATTTCTTTCCTTCATTACTAATGTAATTAATACCGTAATAAGTTTTTTTTTAAAGCTTGTTTAACGCAGTAAAAAAATCGCTAACTCTGATTACTGTTTGTTAAAATTACAAACGACCGAGTTATTTTGTTGTCATAATTTTTTATTAATAGGTAATTAAAACCTGGTGAGTGGCTCATAAATTAAATATTGATGCACGAAAACGACGAAATGCGAGCCTGGAGGCAGAGACACCATCTTATTTAAGAAAGGAAAAAAAACTAGATTAACAGTAATAACACTCACTGGTGTGGCATAGTAAATATCACTGGAATTTTTTAGGTGTTTTTTTTTATTCTCCTCCCTTCCATTGTCAATTATTATAATAGAGAAAGTATGCCGACTATTTTTAATGTCTGTTTGCAAACTAAATAAGATAAACCTATTATTAACAATGTTCCAAAAATATATAATAGAAATGCTTAGGGTCTAATTAAAATTTGCCATTTTTGCTTCCGGAATTTGTATAAGGATTGATGAAACTGTAGCTTTAATTAAAATTGTTTAGAATCGATACGCAGTGCGAGATGGGTCTAGATAAAAATTAACTTTGTTGCTCTTGCGCCGTGATAAACGGGATAAAATATGCGAAAAATAAAGTAGGACCTGTATATATGTTTATATATAAAAAAAAGGAAGTGGTCCGATTACATCTTTTTTCACTTTTTCATCCGGTATAAGTTGGCCAGATCCATTCTTCTCCGGGAGTTTTGTTAAAGAATGAAAATCACGCACATGACAGGTCCTTTGTGAAATCGATAAACTTTTCCAGAAGATACAAGAAAGTTCAAAAAAATCGCTTTTGCAGTTCTGAAACGACAGATCGAAACGCTGCTGTCACGATACATGTCGTGTCGACGTTGATGTCGTGTATAATCCGCAACAGCAGTTCGTAGGCGGGTTGCAAAATGTACTGTTCTTTGCTTAAAACTCAATCTTGAACCCGCTTTCAATTGTCTATCAATACAGTGTAGCTAGAAACGAAAAATTCTGGTGTCTACAACATAATTGATTGTCTTCAAAGTAAAAAAAAGCGCATTTCTCTTTTCCGTTTTTCCTCTTTTTTATTCTCACTACTGAAATATTGTTTTGATTCGAACTCCGCTCGGAAAATATAACGCACAGTCGCCATTATTAACTGATTATCTAGATTATCAAATCGATTGAATCAATTAATCGTTGCAGAAACTTTAAATCGTTTTAAAATTTTTAAAATGACCAGTAATAAAATTCTAGTCAATTAATCACGATTCGAAAAAACTCGTTTTTTGCAAATAAATCGTCTTTTTCAACAGGTTTGATATCATATTTTTGGTGCAATGAGCTTATCTACTGTAATAATACTGTTTACAACACGATATTGTTTCTGCAGAATTGTTTATCTGATTATAAACATCCATAAATCACCTACAAAAGATATTAGCCTCTTAACATCGAGCCATCTGCTAGCTACAAATATAGACGTCCAGATGGCTCTCAGTTTTAGGTCAAAAATTAAAAATAGCCAAAATTTAAATAAAAATATTTATAAAATTAAATCCATCGCCAGTTTAAAATTTATAACACATTAAATTTAAATTTAACAGTTCATTATATGAGTCTATGTTAAGAATACTAACATAGACTCTTTTTTTAGAATTTCTGCCAAAAACTAGCACGAAAATTGAATAAATTCTAAAGGCCTACACATAAAACTATCTACTAGACTATAAGATATGAAAATTCACGAATTATTTTATATTAAATAAGATATTTTTTAACGTGTCTAAGTTTTAATTTCTTGATTTAAAAATAGACTAATCTTAATAACATTGACGTGGCCATAATAAATTATATTTGTGCCACGTCAAGATTTATGATCTTATCAGATTAATTTTCCGTAATAAAAATTAAAATATCATTTTTAGGCTGTTCCCGAATCGCAGGCCTTCATCTTATGATAAATTATTTCCAGACTTAAATATGCGTTTGGTTATAACGGCGCGTAATCAACTGATATTTAATGCATAACAAACAAAAAATAATAATGAATTAGTTTTTTAAATAAAATGCCGGCTTAAAAATAAAAAAATAAAAAAAATTCTTTTAGTCCTATAAAATGGTGATGCTCTGATATTACTGCACGATTTAAATCATTTAACTTGCGGGTTTAATATTAAATTAATGCCCATCTTATTGGAGAAATGCCAAATGCGTAAACAGGAATAGTTTGTTTAAATTTTATTTGCTCGGTATATAGCAGCAGACTTCGATTGAACCAATCAGGACCAACGTTTCAAAATGAATATAAACAAAAATTGAATAATTTAATTCAACAATTGTCCACGAATAAAGATTTTTTTTTTTTACTATAAGCGGCATTTAGTTACTTTTATAAGTTCCGTAACAGCGTGAGTTATATGAAAACTACTCTTCATCTCTTGTTAGGATGCTCACGATTTCATCTTCCATTAGTTCGTACGACAGTCAACGTCTACATCATCCTTTATTCATTCCACGATCTTTTTTTATTTTTTCGGTATTCTTCAGATTTCTTCAATATGATTTATTATTGGTTGTTCGGTAAGAAATCTTAAAAATTTCATTTGCGCCATTTTACGTCTTTCTTTCTCGAGAAAAGCTCTTAATAAACTATAAAAATGTAGGCTTGGATATCGACATTTTTTGTTCCTAACCGTCAAAGTCTGATGTTTACACTATTTTCATGTTACCTTTGTGCTGAAAGACAATTAATATAACAAGAATAAACGCCTATCTTGTAAACTTAAACGCAATTTTCTTGTTTTAATTGTTATCAAACGTTTTTATCTATTATACCATTGCGTTATTGTTTTTCTACATCTGGTACCATTAATATGTAGAAAGAGCCAAATAAAGCTCGCTAGTTTTATTCATTTCCCCGATTTATGTAGCCTAAACAGTATACTATTATCTAAATTAGGATGCTCACAGTTATTTAAAAAAAAAATTAAACAACTGCTATTATTAATAAAAATTAAATTATAAACGAAATTTCCCACCTCGTACGGAATTTTAAAAAAATATCTTCCATTTTGTCGAAAGTGAAAAATCGATAATGTTTCTCTTTCCGATTTGTAAAAGTAACTGTTTGGTGTAGAGTAAACGGGATGAAGTTGCAGTGCCACAGGGCTTTAGGTAGGGCCGATAAACAAAGACAGAAAAATTATGGTTATGATTGTAATATTATCGTTGGTAAAATTATTTACCATCAAATGAATAAAAAATAGAAAAAATACAGGCCATTAATTGACTACATATTTATTAGTCTGGACGATAAGTATGGACAAGTCACTTGATTGATTGGCACATTACATGTGGGTGGGACCTGACCATTCGTTGAACGAAACGCCATTGGACAGAAGAAACGAGTGACTCCACCTTATCATTTGCATTCCGAGATCGGCCGCTCTATACAATAGAGACCTTTCATAATACTGTTTTTGTTCACCTTTACCGTTTCGTAAATGCTTTCTGGTCCGAAATATTAAATATTTTTCTGTTTAATTAAAAAATAAGAAATTCTGATTCAAAAACGGGGTTTTAATTAGGCATTTTATATATATAAGGTTACGGGACTGTGTGTAATTTTGTGGAAAAACGATGAATTCTGTAAGATTGTAGTAGTAAATGATTAGTTTGTTTGAATGAATAGAAAGAGGAACGAAAGATATTGGACAAAGCACCATCTATCTCCATCTTTTAATTACCTAACTGATTAAAAGTGAAACCCGTCCCTTTAATACAAAACAAAATGGGAAAAGTCAGAGTTCTTAATCATTTCGCCGGCGTTACAAATAGATGGTGGAACAACTTCAATTAATCAAATAGATAAGGTAAAGCCATATCTTTCGCCCAATTTCAATTCCTGGCCGGCTATATAAAACAAGCGTAGTTATTCTGTTAGAGATCACGACCCGAGTCCTTGGACGGGTGAGAAATCGTTATATCGCCACCACCTTTCACCTGGTCCTTCCACACCTTGGCAGATGAAACAGACGTCTTCATCAGCAAGCTCGGTCCCCCGCCACTTCTTCTCCCCAGTTTTTCCATTATCGCTGGATAGAAATAAACGCGCAGAGTTCCCATCTGGACAGCTGGTGATCCGTTATGCTGCTAGACAATCGTCTGTAATGGGGTTTTTCTGCGTTCTGGGCCTTACATCGAGAAGGGGACGCTCCAAGCCGATGCTCCAACGGGAAACTATCCCGAGGGCAACCCGCGAGAAGGGATCGCATCTCTCTTCTCTCTCTCTGTCGCTCCGCTCTCCTTCTCTTGACTTAAAATTAATTACTCGCTATTGACTGACTTGCTGCAGATGAGAAATTAATTAACAATAGGAAAATGTTGCCATTTTTCAATTCGCCCCCTTACATAATTTAATTTCACCTTTCTTGATACCGATCGTTAGAAATTTGTTTATCCAATTTTTATCCGAATAGTCACGAGATTGGTATGTGTTCGATCAATCTCCGAATAAAGATAAAATAAAAATATTTAGGTTGGTTATCGTCTTCGGTAGGAAATTCCCATTTTGTTCTGGTACCGCTGCTAATCTTTAGACAAAAACAAAGCTGCCGAATCACCTCTCTAGGCATTCTTCCATCGACAAAAAGTAATTTATATCCCGAGTCGAGATCGTTACGGTTCTAAAACAGAAACACAGATCTTTACGTCGTAATTTCATTGTGTAACGAAAAACCCATTGCAAAAAAGCGGATGCACATCTGCAGAGTGTAAGATCTTCCCATTGTCCGCAGAAGAAGACTCTATTAAATAGCGGCATTATTAACTGCACCTGCTCCGTGAAATTGCAAAAAAAAGAAGACAATCAACGGAAGAGATCGCTTGCTTGGCTCAACAGCATCTATGTTTCTCCACTCCCTCGCTATTTTATGTAAACAAAACCCCTCATCTCTACGCAGTTAAGCATACGGAACGGGTAATGGGGCCGTTCTGCGTCCTTCTGTCATGCTGAGTTGCGGCTGTCTATCTAGCATCCATACTCCAAATTTTAAACGCCAAATCGGAATTGAGTAATCAACTTAATTCCGACTGAAATAACTTTTATAAAAACTGTTAATAAACATCTCGAACGATAACAACAGAAGGTTAAGATTAATGAAGGCGGTCTCCTCCTCTTACTGTATATGAAACCGGCTTTACATCCTCCCCTTTTTTTTCTTTTCAATCCGTGTGCATTTCTTCTCCCCTGGGAAGTAAGCTAACTAATGTATATCCCTACATTTTGAAAGCAGGTAGATCGTTACAGCCTTTATAAACTTGCCGATTTGTCCCGAAACCTTTTACCGATCAACTCTCTCTTTGATCTATATTCGGTACCATGTGGCAGGCCTTAATTTGCATTCTCGTTAGAGGCCCTAGTAGGTTGACTAATCTAAATACAGTTTTTTAGACGCATATTATTCTTAAAGCTATTTTCTGGTCAAAATAATCACTTAATAAGCGCGATTCTTATTAATTCATTTCTCTGTTAAGGCCTACAGCATATTTGTGGAAACGTTTTTACAAAAATGAAAATTGTTAATAATATTTTTATGTTTTATTTATTTATATTCAAAATTATATAAATTTTTTCTATAGTTTGCCGAACTTAGCTACTCAGACTATGGTGTTTATGATATTCTAGTCATTTTACTTGTAAAAATTACCATCTATAACGTGAAAATATTTTCTTAACTCATCACTAGATGGCAGAGAACCTTTTTTTTTTTTACCAAAAAAGTGTTTGACTGAATTTTTTTAAACACTGTATCGTTACTATTCGGCTATAACTAGAGTGCTGTGTCAATAATATAAAAATTACACCAAACAGCCGGAAATATTTGGCGATTCTGGATGTTTTCAATTTAAAATGTACAAAGGGATTACTTTTTTGTTGTTAAATGTGTAGAGCGAGTGATTGATTAGTTTAAGCCGGTTAAATTTTGAGGAAACGATAAGAATGTTTGGGTAAAAGATGGAAAGTGTCTTCATGATCGAGATAAATCTGCAAGAAAGGAAGGTGATCACGCCTGCCGAAATGATTTTCGAACGTGAGAGAACGTGGCGGCCTAAGCGTGGAGGGTGGGCGGACTTCTTTCCTCCAACACCGATTCCGTCCGAAATTGCCTTCTGTCCTTTCCCGTCTAAGTCAGTGGACATGACAAATGACTTGTTGGCCACTCGGGGCACACCTCGTTCATACAAGACTAAGAATGCTGTCTTTTTTAATACCCTGCTTTAAAAATGCCCCTTGGCAATGCTTGTTACCAACTCGTGTTCTATTCCTATTATCCTTTTACTGACCCCTCTTGCCTTTGTTTTTTTTTTTTCCTTCCTCTTTTCGATTTGTTGTTTGGCTCTGATCCTTACGCACAGTTCACCTTCTTTTTTATCCACCTTTATAAATTTATCTAGAGTGCAAGGAGCAAGAACAACTAATTAAGCCGCGTAATAGGTTTAATTTTAAATTTTTGCCTCTCCCCGATTATCTAATTACAATTAACTGCTTCAATTAAAAACATCCAAAGCATTAAAATTCTGGCTATTATTTAAAAATATTTTTCTTCTTTCTAAACATAAAAAATAAAAGGAATAAAAGTGCGTATTTACTCACTGCGATAAGAGGCTTTTTGTAGCCTACTTCTTTAGATATTGGCCTTTCTCTGTTCAATTCTCGGATAGAGATCTAAAAGGTTGGGAGCTTTCATAGATCAAAAAGTAAAATTTGACTGATCGACAGTAATTTCCAGTTCCGCTTGACGGATATGAAGACAAGCAGAACTGTTTAAAGCAGAAAAAGTTCTTAAGAAAACCGTTAACTACAGATTATCAGTAATGATAAAACTCATTTGGAAAAATCGTTCGTTTAATCGATTTTAATGGGAATATATTTAATGGGTTTATACTCCATGAACGCAGATGTATTAAACCAACAGTTTCTAAATTAAAGATTAGAAAAAAAAAGCCTTCAGATTCATACAAAAATCAATCAACGTGTAGGACCTATGCGTATTAAAAAAATGGCGCCTGGAGTCTAAAGTCGGATTTATCAACCGAGTTAGAAAAGTTAATTTTCTGCGATTTTCCAATTTTAACTAAATTAAAACATTAAAAAAAGAATAGAAATAGATTTATGAACGTTTATTAATTCTCATCTAAGCGGAATAATCGATAAGTTATTCATTAAAAAAAAAAAAGATAATGAATATCCAAATGGAATTTCTTTCGCCATTCTTAACGGATGATTAAATTATTAAAAGGAAAAAAATCTTAAAATAGTGATAAAAATCCAGGTTTCGCGATCAGTGACCCTCTCTGATCGGATGTTTATGCAGCGGAGATCCATTTATGATCATCATATGATGATTGACAACCATTGAGAAGTAAGATAAAAGATGGGGATTGGCTAATGCACGATATCGCTGCCTGATTCGATGTTGGACCAAAAGCAAAGTAAGACATTCGTATTGTGAGATTCAGTCAGCCAAACATAATAGCATTTCCTCGTTATCATCACATTCATCATCATCCTCTTTTTCCTCGTGACGTGACGTCATGCACGCTCGAACTCGTCCTCGACCACCATTGGCTCTTTTTGCGTATTTCCATGGAACTTAACAGGAAACAGAAAGACATGGCGGGTCTAATAGGGACACGACCTCATACGCACTTGCTATAGCGTATGATTCGACCTGTATTCATTTAATATTATCCAATTAAAGAATATAGGTCTGATCATCAGAGTGTATAACATCTGCTTTCGATTCAAATCTCATTCAATATAACTTCGTCGTAATTTAATCAGAAAGCCTAAATTAAAACTACTTAACACCGCATTACGCGTGATATAATCGTTATTAAAAAATCAAGGAAATGTTCGAAAATTTAATTAAAATTAATTTTAATTAACAAATAAAAAAATGGCAAAATAGTCGCGGTCAATTAGATGGCGGATTACTTTTTTTTAATATTTTGAAAACAGAACTGGATTTTCCACTTATTGTGTATCTAACTGAAATAAACCGTAAATAAAATGAAATTAAAGTGTAATTGTACCCAAGGACCTGTGTCCAAAGATACCTTCTAACAATACATTCAATCATTATATTGCGTGGTAGAAGGTAAGACTAGCTGAATGCACCCAATGACCTTATCCAGCACTAAGTGAGTCACTATCAGTTAAAAGTGTACTCAGCCGTACTGAGCGTGTTGTGGATAGAATACACAAACTTCTGTGTGCAAAGATAAGACGTTAGAAGGCGTGGCGCTAACAACTACCCCCTTTTGCAGTTCAGGTGTCGGTAGTAACTTTATCTTGCCCAAAGGCACGCACCTTTTTGTTGACACTTTCTTAACCGTGGGAAGGTGCCGACACCCTTGGTGCTGTAATTATAGAGAAAGATTTTAGGCCATTTTTTCCCTTTTGATATCTTTATATCGTCTTGTTTTTCCCCTTGGGTGGTTTTGGCAACGGAAAAGACAGGTGTTGATGGATATCTCACATCATATTTAATCTGGTTGAAATTCAAATACATCTCTGGAAATTTTATTTAAATTAGCGTTTCAACTGTTTCTAAAATCGACGTAATTTGCCGAATCGTGTTTATGCATGTTTGAATAAATTTCCAAAACACGGTTCATCGTATCCACTCTACTGCGGCCATCTGCAAAGTAGAAATTCGCATTGCATCAACGTATCTCCATCTCCATGCGAACGGAAAGTTGGAATATATTATAATTATGAGATATTTAACGAGAATATTTCGTCACAAACCGTCTTGAAGTTCACAGGTTTGCATGCGGAGTTTGAGCACACCATTGTCCACAGTTGAGCAAGGTTAAAAATCAACCGGAAATCACGTAGCAAAACTAATAGCTTCATTAAAATTAAATGAACGTCGTTTTCTGCTTAAACAGGGAGTCATTTCTTTGTTCAGACGATTGGACAAATCAATGGTCATCAAATCAACAACTTAATAATAGTATATGTATCATGAATGCATGCAAAGTGCGGGATAACCACTAATAATTTCATGTTTCAGTTTTTCCTGCGACGTTACCAGGAAAAATTCCCATAATATATGGTTGTTTGATCTTTTAAAAAAATAATCTATCAATTTTTATAAATAGTTCTCATGTTTCAATCAAGCGCAACTTAAAACTAAAGCCATTATCCGTAAATAAAATTTTAAGCTTTTTATAAATAATTTAAAGCAGAAAAAATTAGTAATTAAATTCTCTTGTAAATTTTTTCTTATTAAAATTTAAATATGTAAAATTTAAGACGTTAATCCCATTGAAACGTTATTAAATTTATTCAATAACATATACAATAATTATATTTTTCCTTTTAATTAAGTTAAGTATAAAAATTCTGTTTACTGATGTGTAGCCTATTTTACAATTAAGTTGATTCTTTTTAAAGAGGAAAAATTCTTTAGAATTATATTGTTTTATTGTAAGGTTAGTAACTTTTTTGTGTGTTTTATCAGAAGTATTAATGTTTGAACAGTAACAGTTTTTGTAGGCTTGTTAATATTCTTATCTTATCTAAAAAGCATACTTCCTGAAATTTAAAATTCGTAGAATTTTGTCATGCAATTATTAACTCAGGAAAAACATTGTAAACAAAAGAACATCACGGAAAGGATCTGAAGTAGAATAGAATATCAAATTTACTATTTGAAAAACATTCAATTTTTCATATATGTACAAAGAAAATGTCTTAATTCAGTGTTTAAAATTACTTTTAATGTGAAATTTTTTTTAAAAATTAAACCGATTCCGAGACTTATGGAAATGTAAAATTTGATTAAAGATAAAATATACGAGAGAAAGTAAGTTTGCATTAAAGTTCTGTACTTTTATGAAAGTAAATATGCCATTAGAATGATGAATGAATTTCGTTTTTAGGACTTGTATTAAAATGTTATCTGGCAAGTTAAAGAAGTGGATATTTTAGATTAATATTCAAAAGAAGAAAGGCCCCTTCTGGTTCAAAAATGAATCACAACGAGAAGAATTTTTGATATGGGAATAAGATTCCAAGAAAGTAATGAAATTCTCCGTGTAGGCGAATAATAAATTTGTTTTGATGGGACCTTTCACGGCATTAAGCATGTTTTCCCGTGACCTATGAATGATTGGTTTGAAAATAGGTTCTAATGATCAATGAGCTGGATATTGATAATGCTGTTTATTCAAAAGTGACCTGAATAGAAATCTTCTCTCCTTCATTAAGAAATCGATGCAAATCTTTACATTTTCATAATTAGTTTTCTCGTTCTGGGAATATTTAAAATTCCGGTTTATTATATAGATGAAAAGATAAAACGGAAAATTTTCGAAGCTTGTTTGTTTGATTATAATTTATGAAATTGTGATTGAAGAGCGTTTAGCTTGTCCGTTGTCATCGTCGATATAGCGACAGTTCTCTTCTTTTAACGACGAATTTATGGCTAAATTTATGACGTGGAAATGTAGACCGAAACAACTTACGAAATTTTACCACCTCTAGTTGTGTTTTGACAAGAAATCATTCGTAGAAACGTCTTTTACGGGTCTGTGTACATTATAAACGTAGGTTGGAGCTTTCAAAAAACCATTTATGTTGTGGAAAACTGAATTTATTTTTGTTTGAGATCCATAAATGATTTGTTTAATCTATAAAAAAGAATTGCAGCAGGTCAACTGTGCAGAGTAGGCATTGTCACCTCTACCGACACAACCTCAACCCACAAACACACCCTTCCTTTATCAGGATACAACAAAAAAAAGGAGATTTGGGAAGGCGTTATCGAAAATCCTGACCTGAACAATCTGCTATCCCGTTGCCTTGTTTCGACAGGGCATAAATAGAAGGCGGAAAGCGGTCAATTCCGCCTTGTCCGGGGCGACAATCCACTTTGCAGAGTTCTGCCGGATTACGATAGCATTGGTAATCCCCCATCTAGTCTGTCTGGCTGTTGGTTGACTGGCCATTTCGGTGACGTTAATGCCTTTGTATAAAGATCGATGTGATTGTTGTTGTTTTATGCATGGAATAGGACAATCGCAGGATTTTCTGACCAGATACTCATGAATAAATATTGTCTAAGATTTGTCAGGTACCCACTTGTTAGCCCCCGTTTGATGGTGACAAAATAGGTTTGACACTTGTTGGTCTATAATATCGGCCAATCTCTATTTTTATAGCCGCTATTCGCCTCTTTTAAAATTATAATTAATCTTTCACTCCGAATTGGATCTTTTCAATCTAAATTTTCACTTCTAGGCGTTAGAAACAACCGCGATGTTTTAGATAGATATAAAATTACCATTTATATATATTCGTGAAACTCCTACATTCGCCTGATTTATTTTTACATTAAAACAACTGCAAAAATAAATTTTCGGTTTTAAAACAGAGTCGAAGATTTTCATATTTCTGCAGCACAAAATCAAACTTCTCTCTCTCTCTGTCTCTCGCTCTCGCACTCACACATAACTAACTAGAGAAAGTCTCTGGAGACAATCTCCAACCTTTGAAACTAGATGGGGAAAATATTTCCCGCATTGCCTTTAAAAATACACGATGTTCGATATTGTAGGAGTTTTTGAATTTTGAAATTGCAACGTAAATATTAGATCTTTCATTTTAGTCTACAAAACTGTTATTGGTGTTGTGCCAACACTCGATATACACCATCAATTTTTACAAGTTGTGTCTTCAAAAATGAATTATACAATCGATTCTTTTTCTTCTTCTCCAGTTTAAATTTTACAAAATATATACGATTCATAGGTAGAAAGTTAAAATAATTTTACGGATAGAAATGTACCAAAAGATTCTCTTTAACTGCAACTTTTGGTAATCATTTCCAGTGATTGAGTACAAGTAAAATTGTAGGAAACTAATCCAGTGGGAAGGTACAGATATACTTTTTATGACTGCAAGTTCTATGAATATTTATCGACTTCGTCCAAACAGCAGGACATTGTACTCATCCATCACAGATATATGGGGAAATGACATTTGCCACAGACGGACATTGGATTTTGCGATTTGACAAAATATATAGTTTTGCATAAGATTTCTCGATTTGTAATTTATTTTTTTATGAAAAACAAATGGCTAGATTTTTTTGAGAAGGGGAAAACTTTATTTTAATCTCAGATAAAATTAAGTTTTATCTTTGTAGTTCTTGAAGCGCAAGAAGAAAAACAGACTTGAACTCACTACCATATGTATATATATATACAGTTTTCTCATAGATTTAACAATTTATTCGACTAAATTTGTATTCGTGGAGATAAAATAAATAAATAATTTTATTTTTCTGCTTTAATTTTCTTATTTTTTTTAAGTTATTTGTTTCTTGGTTAGCAAAAGAATTTCAACTTATAACTTTCGTCTGATACTTTGCTGTAGAACAAAGAGTATTTGAGGGAAAGAGCTCTCTTCAGGGGCAAAAACTGTTATCGGGAAGAAAATAATAATAAAAAGAACATTTTCATTTGTTGAAATCCAAGCTCGTATTAGATATAGGTAGAATATGGCAGCACAAATATACAATTTCGATACTTCTAAAGTCTAATGGAGGAGCTGATGTATCAGGGGAATGTTTTCATTTAGTCTATGCTCCGTATTGGTAGCTGCTGTTCTATACAGCATAATAATGGAATAACTTCTAACACAAGATAGAAAACGCATTAATTTTTACGGCCTGAGGGGAGGTTGGGCTCCTATTAATTTCGTCGCACGGACGAGAAGCTCTGGTGCATTAACAGAGTTCCACAGGGGATATTGTCACGCCCGCGGTGTTCATACATCGTTGACGTCACCATATAGGGACTCTTGGATGCAGTCAATGAAATTTCAACCCTCCCCGCTTTACTTGATCGTCTAGTCTAGGCAATGACGTCATCAAGTCCCTAGTAGATAAGACTGTGTTGGTTCTGATCTTCATCTCTGGAATGGAATGAGGTCGGCTGTTATCGGAGACTAAAGAAGGATTGCGAAGATAAGGGACAATGGCTCCCTTTCAGCGAGTCCCTGTTAGTCTACTCTAACAAATGGTTTTTCCCCAAACCGATCACGATCCTGATAACTCCTGGGGGTGCCACATCCAACGCTGCAGGGTTCCTGAGGGTGCAGGATTCGATACCTGAATCCATTTCATCTAGGATGCCACGTGTAGGGTCGTTAGGGGTCAGTGCATCTGACAGGAAAGATGCCGCCCTGCTAGGCACATCTGCATCCCTTGTTGCACATCAATAAATGCTGTTATTGGAGAATGAATAATTTCTAAATCGCTTATCTGGACTACAGCATATAAATAGATAAGCATCGAGTTGACTTTCAAAATTGCATTCGCATGGAAATTGGATAAAAATTTACTCCGACCAGAGAAAGAGAAAAAATATTTAATTTAATATCAAAAAATCTCTCCACACACTCTCTCTCTCTCTCTCTCTCTCTCTCTCTCTCTCCTAAACTTCGTTTAATGATGGCGTAATTATAGGTCTATTAATAATTCGACCCGAAAGCATTTTTTTCTTCTCAATAAAATGTCTACAGCCTGTTAATTATTTAAATTATGTCCTTGATTAGCATTTCCGATGATAATTGCGATAGATATATTTTTTTTAATCTTCCTAATCACATCCGTCGGTTAATTATACAACACAATTAAGTCCGTATTATATATATTTTAAAGATAATTCTATTAAGTAGGTTATTAAATTAGTTTTATAACATGAACGGATAATGGATGAGTATTTTTATCAGAAAAAATATTAATGATTAAACATATAGTATTTTTTTCCCTTCTTTTTACCATAAAGTTGTTATTATTTTTCGCGTTTTCGTTCGAGAGAAAATTTTATTTAAAATTTAATGATAAAATTAAACGAATTTAAAAAAATGAACACAAATAATTCAAATTTATTATTAACATAAATTTTCGGATAATAATTGCTAAAGTTTAATTTATTTTAATAAATAACCTTATTAATAAGGAACACTTTCAGCTGTTATGATAATTTTTACTTTCTAATATACATTTTTAATGTCAGATGTTTATGAATTATCGTCTTATCTGCTTAGATTTGACTTTAAAATTGGAGATTTTTCAGTCTCTTCTCTTTTATTTTGACTTCATTTTCCAGGAATTTAATGTGACATCTGGTACGGATGATAAATATGTGTAATGGATAAGTTGGTTGCCGAGATTTAGATTTTTTTTTTTTTTTTAGTAAAAGATTCGGCGATGCGATATTCTAATCTGTTAATATATATATATTTTTCCGAATTAAACTTTATATTCACGTAATATTTTTAGGTTATTCGGGATAGTTTTGGCACTAAAATAGGTAAGCGAATTTTAGTTGTTAATAGATTCGATTGGGCTATTTTAGTAGAAAGGGAAAAAGAGCGTAGTCATCTAAAGCGCAGTTTCAATAAATCCTCGGATTTTCTCCTTTTTCCCGCGAGACTCGAACATCTTCTTTCATAATTATTTCTTTGTTTCCTATCGAGCTAACTTGATCTCT
The DNA here is from genome assembly GCA_000484575.1 of Olivierus martensii. Taxonomy (NCBI): domain Eukaryota; kingdom Metazoa; phylum Arthropoda; class Arachnida; order Scorpiones; family Buthidae; genus Olivierus; species Olivierus martensii. The sequence continues at coordinate 42,582 of AYEL01078312.1, forward strand.
GTCCGAAATAATAGAATTTCGATCCTCGTTGGGAAGAACAAATTAAAACGGATTTTTTTTTTCTTTCCTTCCTTCTTCGCAGACGCTAACTTGAAGAGAAAGAATATTGATTTACACTCGGTTGTTGTTGGAAAGTTTTTTCCACCTTTATGATTGTTATCGCACCCGACAAGGCGACAGAATTATCAGTTTATAATCGGGTAAAAATTAAAAAAAAAAAAAATTAGAGCAATATTTTATCTTATAACACGCTAATTCACTATCGAAACTTTAGGTTAAAAATGTATCTTAATAACGTATAATAAAAAAAAAATCGGAATGTAGTTTGGAAGCGCTATTAAGAGAAAAGGTCTTAAAATCCGGTTGTTATCCAATTCCATCCAGACAGACGACCATAACCGATGGAAAAGGGCAACTCATGGAAGAAGTGTTAAGAATAAAACCTGCAAAACGATTTCCAAAAGAGATAACTGGGAATGACCTCACATTTTATGGCATTATGAGGTTAGAGAGATTCCTAATGGATCTGCTGTCGATTCGACCTAGATATAATCTTCAAAGGATGATGAACAAGTCGTAGTATTATCCTATATGCTGTCATCAAATCGATTCAACTGACAACATAGAATATTTACGCATTCTTTATTCTTTCGTATTGACAAAGATTGGACAGCGTATGGTCCCATAGGAGATGTATGCGGAGAGAAGAAAAAAAAAAGTAGCGTTCAAGAATAGCCGAGATTCGAGATGACCAGACTCATCCATTTGTCACTACTGCGATGTCACTAACTGGATGACAGTGTTCAACAATCAACGACTCACTGGGGAGAAGCTTCTAACTTGTGTCTAACCTGATTGAATTTATGGCTGAGTTATGGAACGGAATCAAATCACTTTATTGTCAACGGGGAAAAAAATGGGTCTTTACCTTATTTATTACCTATACGAAGTGTTGTTATTAATGGGAAGGAACATGTATTGTACCGAGACAATATCGTTCTGAGATTTAACTTCGATTTTCACGCTTTTTATCCGCTTTACGGACTTCTAAATATAAAAAAATAATTTAAAAATATCGGATTAAAAAGTTAGTCTTTTCGTTTTCTAATTGTCTCGCTATTCTAAGAATATTTATTATTATAAAATTAAAAGTAAAAAATATATATATATATATTCCAGTCTTAAATAAGTCTGGTGAGACATTCGGTAAATATTTTCGAAGGTAATTTTGAAGTTTCCTTTGAAAATGTAGTAAAAGCCCGTTAGGGAACGGAAGAGGTGTGATTTTTAGCGCGCAGGTTGTCTCAGAAGAGCTTCACAATTCAGTGGTCCCATCGGTAGAGTTGACTTTAAGAATAAAAAAAGAAAAAACCTCCGATTTGAAATGAACGTCTTGGGAAAAACGAAATTTAATCTAGCGTTCCAAAGGGAAGTGCCAAGGGCCACTTAACTGTTGAGACAGGTAGAACCTTCCTAACGACTATTTGATGATAATGAATGTATCTTCGCTAACTCCCTTCTTGGATGCGAGTCCCCTACGGATTGGCTGATTGAATCGTTTCTCGTTGATCGTAAAGAGATCGACCTTCTCCGAGATCTTCTCACCTTCGCGTCTTCCTCCATCTGCAGTTATCCGAAAGAGGGGAAGAGAAACAAAAAAAAAAAAAAAAAAAAAAAAAAAAAAAAAAAAAAAAAAAAAAAAAAAAAAAAAAAAAAAAAAAAGACAAGACTGCGAAAGAGACTGTTGGGAAATAGATACTATACAAATAACGCTGACGTTCTTTCCAGGATACTTAGCTCAGCTAATAAAAATGATAGCGAGAAAAACTAGCAAGTCCTTTAGGATTTAACTTATTCTCCTAAGACTTCTCCAGCTTATACGTCTCTAAACTGAGTTTTCTTTCCAAAACGGGCCGAATATTAATAAATTATTCCGTGTTTTATCTTTCTTTTTTTTTATTTTATTTTTTACCTTACTGGAACACCTGATGATCTATGCCATCTATTGGTGACTTTTGGTACTGAGTTAAACTTTCCTGCTTATTAATACCAAACAATCCATCATATTAGAAGGGTTGTCCTTTATTTAATGCAAAACATATATATATATATATATATTTATAAATCTTACAATAGCATTTCCACGAACCGCTAATAATCTAGAGGAAATGACTTGGCGTGCTGTTTGAATGGCTGCTTTCTTTGCTTACCTATATATCTACAGCCAATGGCGACATTCGGTATTCTTATTGGTTAATTATTATGTGAATTCAGCCCCTACTAATGCATTATTAATAACCAAAAAGTATGACGTATGTCGGTTTTATAAATGAGGTTTCTAAATCTAAAAGTACCCACGGAAAAATCTTTGTTTTCTTTTTTTCTGAAAGGTTTTTCGGTCTACGTTGACATTTTCTATACGAAATTTGTTTTTAGATTAATAAAGTATGTATTTTTTATTGGTATAATATGTTATTTCGAGAGATTTATTGATATTCAAAAGATGATTACCAGTTTTATTAAATAAAGTAAAAAATGAATGAATATTTTTCTTTATTGATTAAAAGTATCTATTGTTCTTGTATTTGTAAATTTGTAAACAGACTTATTTTCTACTAGATAAAATCCGATTTTTTGTGTTTTTTACTGTTGCAGGTATGTAATGTGGCTTAGCGCGTCGGTGAAAGAGCCGTTTTTGATGATGAAGGCAAGAGATAGAATTTGAAATGGTTTATTCTTAGACAAAAACGTTTCCAATAGGAACCTTTTAATACGATCAACAGCGTATTCTATTGACAATCTATGAATGCTTTGTACATGATTAGTGTGTTTAAGATAGACATTATCATTTTTTGTCCCTCGCTAAAGGTTAGAAACGATGTTATCCTGGTAAACTCCTCATTCACAAGTTGCGCCATCTATTAACAACTCGGTGAACTAAGAGAGAAAGAAAGTCCTTTCACAAGTCGCGCATAATGGATATACAGTATCTCCAAGTAAAACGTCCCATATTTGTATATTTCCGAAGCATACAAACATGTAAAGGAGTTTGTGATTTAATAATAGCTCAGGTGTAGCATAGATTCCAGTCTAGGAACAGTGTAGAAGGTAAGGTGGGCGGACTAAGAGCTCCTCCCCTACCGATCTAAACCGGATACAAGTAAACTAAAATCACATGTGAATTAAGAATAGTTCGACACAAGTCCCCTGTTAATAAATATAAAGAACAGTTCATCACGGATCCTGATCGCCTGCCGGTTCTGAATTAGGGGTTTCGGTGTCACGTGTCATAGCTGGACTACTGGGTGCACTGCTGTCGCTTCCAGGTTGACAGTCACTATCGCAATCGTCGACTCTTACCAGAAAACCCACTGGTTGGGTTATTGGATAAACGTAATGTCCACCACCCAATCTCGAACGACTACCCACTCGATCGTCGGCCAGGATGTTTTCGATACTGAAAGAACTTGACTTCTGTAAAACTGCCGGTGACATACTGGTGTTTTGCTGCTTGGCTACTGCGTTTCTATCACTTTCGTTAGACGCTTCGTTACCTGTTGCAGCTTTCATGACAATATCACAGACGTCAAATCCCAATGATTCCAACAGTTCGAATATATCGTTGCCCAGTAATTCTTTTGCTTCTTTGCTGCGATTAACGGTCCTGATTTCGGACAGCGTTTGGTGAATTGATTCTGTCAGGCTAGCCATATTGACTCCGGGTTTTACTTTAGCTTGTTGTAGCCTTTTGGCTTGTCTCTCCAGCTGTTTTCTCAATTTCTTTTCACGTTTGTCTTTCTCTCGCCTTTCTATCTCGTCCGGTGGGATTGGATCTCCACTGCATGTCTGAGGATGAGCGTTGTGAGCGGGACGGCCTGGCCCTTTTTTGGTGTTCTCTCTCTTTCTCCACTTGGCTCGTCGATTCTGGAACCAAACCTGAAAAATTTATCTTTATTAATATGGATTTAACTCATAAATAACACTAAAGGCATATCATTATGATTTACATAAAGTACTAGGCCTGATAGTTCTTCGACAGAGCGAAAGTATTATAAAGTATACCATGTTAGACTGGTTCGGATGAGGAAATTTTTATCATTCCCTTGCCCCTGATACGCGGAACAGAGGTCAGAGACCCAATCAGAAGTATATATATTTTTTTCGCTGGGGAAAGTGGTTGATTATACAAAGAAAACGTTTATCGGACATGTAAGAGGGACAATACAAGCCACCATTATGATAGTAGTGGTACTAATGATCGAATGACAAAGCTGGTGAAAATAATGCATCCAGCTGCACGAAATATCACACAACAATAGAATAAAAATTCAATAAGAGGTTTCTCATGTTTCCAAATTGTCACCCATCTGATACGTATTTGTGGGAACCGGATCGAAGCTTAAAAGTGCATTTTGTTGCCATTCATTGAATATGAGTAAGTTTTTATATCGCTATGCGTGATATAGTGGTTTGCAATGTGGAGAAGATTCGCTAGACTGCCGGGAGAATGATGAATGGAGATAGGCACATTTATTGTATGCAAACAGTTGCGGTGTAGAAGGTTTCTCGGAAGAAACTACGAAGGACGTTGCCCTTAACCAAAAGCAAATTTTCGTCTGTTGTCTACGTGATTGCTTTTAATTGACTCATAGATGGTGATGTTACGCATGCGCAGACGCTGTCCCTTCGATGCCACACCTGTGCCCTCGCCGGGACGTTATATAAATAACATGTTCTAACATCTCTATCACGCCGTCTAAAGGTAAGAGAGATAAGAAACAACGGGCGGACAAAATGGAATGATGTATGATGGTGGCGTGAGAGGGTTGATCCTGCAGGGCACCCGAGACCCTACAGGGATACGTCGTACGTGATTACCTCTTCTTTATTGAACAAAATTCTTTAACCAATTAACCGGACATGCGTACAAATGTCATAAATCTCACCGTGATGGTTTCAGTCTCATTGCTATAGAAATACAACCAGCCCGGGGGACGTAGAAACAAAGATTTTCTCTTCCGTGCTCTACCCTAAGGGGCGTAGCATCGCTCGCACCTCGAGTGTCCATCCTGATGGATGAAGTTGTATCTTGGACCTGCTTAGTACCTGAAGTAATTAATAAACTTAGCAAAAGGGACGTGGTACGTGCGTTCGGAACACCTGGCTTAGTTGGCAGGGGGATCGACGAAGTCCCACGGAAGCCCCTGCGTCACGTAACCTGCCCCCAACTTCATTTGCATGTCTGCCAGCACGATACTGCAGGAAATGAGAAGTAGCGTGTTACAACCCAGCGTAAATAGCCATCTTTCTTAGTAATCACAAGCATGTAGAGACCGAAGATTTTGTTGGATGGTCTATTTTTATTAAAAAAACTATCTCTATTACAACTTAATCTAAATAAAACAAATCGATAATTAATACAAATAATAGAAAAATGTAATTCGTTTAAATATTATAAAATGCTTTTATGAATCATCGATATTAAATTATAGAAATATATGAAAATAATTTAGTATTGAATCTGTTAGCTAAGAATTTTCTTATTTGGGAAAAATATGCAAGAATAAATCATTTTATAGCAATAATACAAAATTCAGTTAAAAATAAAAAATAAGAAGCAGACCTTCAATATAGAATTCTGATAATTGCTTGACCATGTATAAAAATTTGTTATTTATGCAAGGAAAAAAATATTATTTTTCTTTGATGAAAATAAAATAGCCAGCCTATCGCTATCAGAATTTTTTTACATATATAAAAATTTGAAACGAAATTTAAAGAAGTCACATTAAATTTTTAAAAATGTAATAAAATCCATGAAAATTGGATATTTTTTTCTTTTTTTTCGAAGAACGGTACAGAGTAAAGTCTCAATCTCTGCTAAGAAGACGTTATCATTCACCGAAAAAGAAACCGAAATCGAAAATGGACCATTACCATCTTCAAGTTTTCTCGAATTGAGAACCTCTTAGTTCTCCATTCCATCCGAAAAGAAATAAAACCCAAAAAATCCATATCTGCAACTGGCCAGGGAGTTTCAACTTCAACGAACCGCTTTCAATTTCAAATTCGAATCTCGATTCGATATTTTCCGAAGGAAAGAAAAATATATATATATATATAAGGAAAGGAAAAGATTCCACGTCAAACGGAATGCTGATCTGTAGAGTTAGGAGTCGGTTGGAAAAAGGAATGAGATTTTCGATTAGTTCGGAAACTTCTACTTCCCTTGGCGAGTTATCGAAGACTGCACCATTCCAATTCGATCACTGACTATCTAAGCGAAGTTTGGACTCGAATCCCTTGTGCTTGGATTTTAAACAGGATATTGTTGCTGTTTTGAGGTGGAGACCTGATGATGTTCCTAACTTGTCTTCCCAAACAACCTGTCGCTCTTCTACAATGGTCCCTCAATGCAAACTTTTATAACTATTTTTTAATGCATAAAAATATCGAATAAAATAATTCGAGTTTTTATATTTCTTTAAAATAAATAAAAAATAATTAAAAATTCTGCTTACGATAAATTTTGTCAATCTGGATAGCTTTAATAAGTTTTATTTCGGAGAGTAAACTTAAATTTTCATTTGAAAAAATAAAGTTTTCAAAAGCGAATTAAGTCTGGTCAGACTGCCAAGTTATAAAACTAACTGGCCGCAATAGGAAACGCCAAATGTTTCTTTAAGCTCAGCTTCGTCCTCCCCAACTTACTTTATGTACTTAAGTAGGCACTAATAGTGGGCTCTGTGTCAATTGTCTCACTATTAGCCTTAATGTCAGTGGAACAGGGTTGACTGTTGCGAGGGAGAAGGTTAGAGAGATAGAAGGTCGGCTCCATTACTCCAATGTAGACCGTTGCCAAGGATATGGGGGACCACTTAATGGTGCTGTTTGTTTTTAAGGCCTTTCTCCCAGTCTGTGCGACGCGAAAAGCATCGCACTTTGGCCGTTAAAGGAATGCCGTAGCTCAGTCCATTGGACCTTAGGGACGCCATGAGGCGATGTATATCCCACGAGATTTGGTTCTCATCACCAACGCTGCAGTTCCCATAATCCGTATCGAGTCTTACAAGTTTTGGCATCAACACTACTCAATGTTGGATTGAATTACTGAATATAGAACTCTCTACCTGGCTGTCGTAGCCGGGATTATGACCAGATTTGTAGCGCCGAGTTATGGCTTAGAAAAGACTGTTGACCCGTTCCGACTTTCTGATGGGTCAAACAATAGTTTTGCTTAGTTTTGTCCAATATAATCCGAGCATTCGGCCATAAAGAACCAACGATATTTTTCCACTGCCAGGAAAAAAGAATCGCTCGTTTTATTATAACTCTATATAAATTTCCATCGTTCAGTCTTTGACTACGATTAAAATAATTTATACCGATTAAAAACAAAATTTAGCATTAAAAACGTTTAACAGAACTTTTTAGTGCACTGTATTGTAATTTTTCTAACCAACTACTGTCATAATATGCAATAAAACTACTCAAAAATTGCAGAGATATTTACTGGTAATCAATCCGATTTATGTCTTAAAAATCATTCATTTTTTTCAGTTTAAGTTCATTAAACTATATTTTATGATATTCAAATTATCAACTGCAAAGTTTTCAACAGTACTGAATAGAAACAATGATCTCATCAATAATTAAGTAGACCTAGGCCTATATGATAAACCGCACAAGCTCATGATAAAGCAATATAATAACCCGGACTGTCGGTTAGTTCAGATTAACAAGAAAGGCAATTGTCCCATGAAGGTTGATATAGAGCTCGCTTTATCTACAGTTTATGAAAATTAGAACTTCTGATTATAATCTTAAAGTACAATTTAGAATAACCCATATTTTCAATTCCAGTTTAACGCCAGTAATTTTTGGCAGAAAGGAGCATGTGGCATTCGATAATTTAGACTTTGAACGAAAGCGAGGCGATGTACTAAAGTAGCTTAGTTTGTTTACGGTTACTTAATCAAACAGGAAACTGGTACATTTTCCGAAAAGCCCAACTTCTTTGTCCAGTAATTTACGGCGCCTTAAGGAAAAAAAAATATTTGAAATTCTCTCCACGCCAAGATCTCCTGCAAATCTCACAGGTTGAGACAAGGCTGCATGCCTAATTGATTAATTCTTATCGGTATTTGGACAGGTACGTGGGTTGTTAAGCCAGTCCCTTATGCAAACACCAGGCCGGTTTTGCCAGCCAATCCAATTAACATAGTTTACGTAGAAAGGTGATGATATTCTCACGTGGGCGACCATATTGGTCCTACTAACACGCTAGTAAAGTTACATCAGAGATGTACTAGTCGGGACAAACATTCCTGTATAATAACAAAGTGGAACTGTCCGACTGAAAGACGCTGAAACCTGTCCTGGGTTTTGTTTCCTGACAGGTAACTGTTAGGCCTATTTATCACTGTCATGGGGTGCCTGTCATTATGAGCAGACGGAGTTGGACGAGGAGATAATCATTCTCCGGCCTGTGCACTTCATACGTCTTTGCATCTGCAGCAAAATACTTTGTCTTGATGAAATGAGACTTTGTAACCGTTTCGATACGCTTTCGCTAATTGAATGGTTTTGCAATCCCTCTCTTTCTCTTACTTTTCAAACTGGTTACGTTAACGTACACCATTTTTAATTTATCAATTAATCTTGCATATCAAGATTTTCGCCTCTGCATTTCTAAGAGCGATAACCGCAGAGTTAAGATGATAACGATTATTAATAAAAACTTTAAATTTGATCTTCTCTCAAGCGTTTTTTTACATTCTTTAAACGCGAAAAGACGTACTTTATAGATTAATCAATGGTTAGAGAAAATATCGGAGCAGAAATTCTTGAGAGGGGGGAAAAAAAAACGAAAAAGTTTCTAGTATGGCACCGTAAATCTGATCAAAGAATATTTGAAGAAGCGAAGGAGGAGACAGATGATGACGTGTGTATTAAGTCGAAGGAGATAGCGATCAGCAATGGGCACAGAGAGAGGCGTTGTCCTAATTGGTGCTAAGCACCATGAATATGTTATTTATTCTGGAACCTTTTCCCCTCACACTTCAGTCTATCTTATCGCCAACTGGCGCAGACAGAAAACTGGGAGGGTAACCATCCTTAAATTTCTAGTCCGTGAATTAGAAGTGCGGGAGGGATCAAGACAAGGGAGGGGGATACCAAATTAAAATCCCAATTACAGTCGCCCCCTTTTCCCCACAGTCGTCGCCCCTCCAAGGCCTCTATCTCGTGTAATGCTTATTAAGTTATTTGGTGTTCGTACGGAGGGACATTCTCCGAAAGGAGCGGGCAAAGGACGCTTTGTCTTATCTCCATCACGCATGCGCTATTAGCCGAGTCACGAGTTTTGAGGAGCCAGTGAGCTCACCGATTATTTTAATTAATCGCACCAGAGGGGACTCGCAATGGCCGGACCTGGAATGTGAATCACAAATACTCTCCCCCCAAAAAAATAATAATAAAAAAAAGTTTTTTAAAAAGTATTTTCACTAGTAGCTTTTTTAAAATTAAATAACTCTGCAGTTTTATTTTAACCTCTGTCTAGTGGAAAATCTACTGTGTCGTTAGTAGTAGTTTTACGATTAAGAAAGGGGCATTTATCGGTGTATTTAATTTACGCCTAAGCGATTTTAATGAGTAAACAATTCCAGATTTATTTTATCTTCCTTTCTTTTTATTAGCTAATGCTTTCTATAAATTGCTAAGTTATATATAATGGTAGTAATGCAATATAATAAACACGGAATGATTTTAACTGGCATAACGAATTCTTTCGTTTTTATCCTGTCACTTAAAAATTATTTATACGTAGAACTGTGCATATAGAATATCTTGCATGACAGAAAGCTATTACTAGGCATTTTGTTTCATAAAAATTGTTCTTGTCAAACGAATTGCGAATTAAATTATATCAGTTTAAAAATTTTTTTTCCCTGTTTAATTCATTAAAGATTAAAATTGATCGCCAAATTCTTTAATAGTTTGTTAATAAATCCATTTAAAAGTTGCTTCTATTCTAATTTTGTTTGTTTTTAAAACTCGATATGCGGCATGTTAGACTATAATTCGAAAAATTACTCTCATATCTTGGACTATTCTTTATCAATATGATATTTTGTGTATGAGGAAAGTGTCATATAGGCCACGGAAAATGATTTTATTCTCCAAACGTAATAAAGTTAATTAATAAAATTGGAATTATTAAATTTAAATGAGTTAAGCTTAATGATGAGGTGTAACGTTGCCTTACATAAAATTCAGCATCGGATACGCCATTAAAATTATTGCTTTTTTTCAGGTAGTGAGTGACTAAGTCGTTCAATTCTACTATGGTAACCAGTACAGCATTTGATGGATTTTGGGATTCACCTGTGTTTTGGACGAACGAAAAAGAAAGAAAATGAAATACGAACAGATAATTTAAATTGCTATAAACTTCAAAATTTAGTAAGTTAAACATTAAACTGGGAGAAGCAAATTCGCATCTCGAAAATGACTTTATAAAACTCAAAAAATATTGGTTAGTTATCTAAAAAAAATGTATATTTGTTATAAATAAGTTTAGAGATGAGAACTCTAAAGAATTTTTAAGTGACATTTCTATGTGTGTGCAATGATAATGCATTGAAGATAGCAAAGAAACAGATACGATAGCCTACAGAAATTTTGGAAAACTTAAGAAGTATGAATAAAAATGGATAAAAATACAATAAAATAATAAAATTAATGAGGAAGAAATGTAGAAAACAGATTGTGAATCCTTTTAAGTATAATAGAAATCCTTTTAGACCTATGTAAATAATGATTGAAAACAATGCAGTCGACATTGGAGGAATACAGGTTTTTCATGAATTTATTGTCGTGATATGAGTAAAAACAATATGGTGGATATATATGCTATTTAATTATTGTACTAATAGGTTTGGATATATATGCTATTTAATTATTGTACTAAAATGTTCAGATATAAAATTAAACGAACAGTTTGATATTATTCTGATATTATATTAAAGATTTTGTGATGATTGAAAACATGTTTTGTGCTGTATTCTTTTCATTAAAGAAGTATGCGAGTCATACGTCTAATGGTAGAATAAGTCGATATTAAAAAATTACTATGAGTATTATGCACATATTTATTTCTTAAAAGCTTAAAATAATTAGGTTTCATTGTTTATGATTGTAGAGAATTTCTACTGTTTTAAACGCAATCGACTTATTTTAAATCTGAAAAATCTGAGTCTAAGCCGACAAGAAAGTAATTTGAGGAAGACTGATTTAAGAAAATTACTTCTTATTATGAAGTAATTACGGATAAATGTGATCTGGCAGTGAAAGCAAACTTATTCGTTGATACAAATTAACGTAATTTTTTTATAAGTTATATAAAATTATTAGTTTCCTACCAGGAAAGTAATAGCAAGCGTATGAGTTCTTTAAATATGTTAAGCAATGATATTGGTAGGTGTAGAAGAATTATATGAGTTAATATGAAGAATTATAATGTTTAATGATGCTGAGTGATGTAAAATTATAATAAATTAATAAATATTTATGAGAAATGCTTCTCAATGTAGAGTAACGCATAAAAAATAAGTAAATTATAGAAATATGAACTGGAATAGTTAGATATATAATATAATAACATGAATTTTTTTTTTTTAAATCGGAATTTTTAAAGTACACGATAGAGTGATATATGTCATTTTTTTATATTTTTCGATATAGGCCTATCATAATAAAACATAAGTAGGTCCAAGAAAAAAACTTAGAAGTTGTTTTATTATACGATAAATGAAATATTTACGGAGTAATGTACCGTAACTAAGTGTGACAATTAAACAAGATGAGATAAAATAGCTGGATGAATGAGTTATTTTACAAATAATATGTAAAGAAAAAAAAAAAATAGATGAATAAGGAAGACTTTATTAAAAAGAAAATATTAAAAAGGAGGTATACAGTTTGGTAGCAAAATAAAAGCATAGAAAATCATAAAGACTTCGTTTAGAATGTATAGAAAAAAGTTTAAAAAAAGAGAATTTTTTTGGATTGTATGAAGAAAATTATATGTATATCCAACAAAAGCGGAAAAATAACGTTTAAATGGAAAGTGTAAATACAATTGTTAAATAACATAAATATAAAATCCAATTTGAGGATATTTTGCAATGAGCATTTTATTATAACATTAATAGGTTCATATGTTTAAATGGAAAGTGTAAATACAATTGTTAAAAAAAATCCAATTTGAGGATATTTTGCAATGAGCATTTTATTATAACATTAATAGGTTCATTACAATAAGGAAAAATATACGACTTGCCAACTTAAAACTAAAGAAAACTTATATTATTATTATTTTTTATATATAAATCGTTCTTAATTCTAAAATGTTAGTAGGCCTAAGTACTTTGTATAAAAGTTTTAAGATCTTAACTTAAAAAGTGTATTAAAGAGATAAAAATATTTTAATTTTTCGTGATTTTTAAAATGAAAATATAAATAAATATTACTTATGCTTACAGATATTATATTTCATAAGCTTAGTTATAGATTCAATCTATACGTTTGTTAACATTTATGGTTATAATTTGATTGCAATGAAGGCCTAGATGAAAAGTCCGTATTTTTGTCATGTGAGGAGATTCGGATTCGGAGGTGTTTTTAATTTTGCCGATTCTTAAACAAACTGATTGATTTTACTGCTATAAATGTTAAAAACGATATAAGAAACACCTTATAAAATGATAGGCTACCGTTGCGTAAGCGAGTTATGCACAGGCATAGTTTGCAATTGCGTCAAATATGTGCTGACGATGGTTATCTATTCGAACGGAAGATATTTTCATATTGATTGTCACATTAAAAATGAAAGGCGATCAGTTAAGAAAACAAAGTTTATGTCATCTGGCGGATGGATGCAGCTAATCACCGAGAGGGACCGAACTGTGTATTGTTAATAACAGATCCAAGGACGCTCGGGGATATAACCCGGTGATTTCACGACTTTTGTCGAGATAATGGAATTTTCTAAAAGGGAGTCTAGCGAAACCAACCTCTCAAACACCCCGGGGAGTAAAGACTGGATGAGAAGCAAGCAGCGATCTATCTTTTCCTATCTGCTTTTCCTATTCTATCTAAACATTGGAGATTTTTAAAATTAATTTTACTAACGCGAAGTTAGGTATTTAATTTAAATTCTGTTGTTTGGAGACTCTCTTAGCTGCCACTCGAAATGTTACAGATGAATTCACATTCAATTATGCATAGAAGTTAGGCTGTAGTTACTAAAGTATCTGTAAGTACCTAATTTAATTCTCTTTGGGAACCTCTCATAAAGATCGGCTTCCAAAACAGACATTTTTAAATGTACTTTCCGGCATGTTTTGACATTTTTGTTTGCTTAGATTGGCAATAAAATAACCTTCCACTCGTCTCCAACCAATTGTTGCATTCAGAAAAAGAAAATTGCAGTTTATAAAGGAAATTTTAATAAACTTTGACTGTTTTAAAGAATTAAAACATGTTTTATTAAACAGAATGGTCTCACTTAACAGGCATGCTATTCGACAAATTCATAATGTACGAGTTAAACAAAGTTTCCGCTATATAAAACTTATAAACTTCTTGAAAATATTTCAGTTTTGTAGTGATACAGATTAATTTTTCAGTGTAGAAGGCTTAATTTAGATTTAGATTTGGAAATACAGAATGGAGTAGTAAATCACGTAACTTGATAATCTTTTAGTAAATATTAATTTTATCATTATAATTAGCGGGTCGCTTGACGCCAAATTGCCTCTTAAGAACCATATAATTCCGGAGGAATGAGAAAGCAGCTTGACTATGTCATTAACACTCGAAAATACCAGGAAAATGAGAGCCGTGGTCAAGGTTCAGCTTGCTGGCGTGATGAGGAAACTAGAAAACAAGCTAATTTGTCAATATTAGTTTTAAGACAAAAATACGGATTGTTTTACACAAATGATTTGGAAATATGCTTTAAAGCCGAAAAGCGATGGGTGCACTGTTATCCCAATGGGTCTTAAGAGGCTCAGTCGCTAAGCGGGACTGTCAGTGGAATTAAAAGACCACAAATCATCCTCTGACGACCTGTCAACATCATCACATATAGTCTAGGTAAAGACAAGAACCCATCATTAGGTCGAAGAGACGAGGGGTGGATAGATCTCAACTTTCAGTTCTGAATGGATAATTTGGGGGTTTCGTACACTCTGAACGTCGGCCATATGGCACCAGGGTGTGCTTCACGTCATTCCCTGTAATTTGTCGCAGGAAGTACCACTGAGCTTTTTCCACTATTCTTTTCCGAGATGATTGGTAGGGTGGACGCGACGAAATCCATCTTAAAGGGGAAAGAAATACAGATTTAGATTTTTTAGCTACCGAGAATTATTGTTTTGATGGCTTCTGTTCGAGTTTCTACTCTCTTTAATGGTTTTCTTCTCTAAATTGCTTCCAAATGAATATATAACTTGGGCCTACATCATCCAAAGAAAAGATCCTGTTTAAGGTTATTATACACTTTTGTCAAACTAGAATTTCATAATGCCGATTATCGTTTAATCCTGTAATTTTGTATAAATATTAACGCCTGCTAAAAGCATAAGACACTTTATTTTTTTACATAATTTTTATTTTATTAGGAAAGATTAAACAATTTGTTACCTTCACAAAAATAAATTTATTTATTAATAAAATTTTATCCATTATACTTCGAGTGCAATATTTTCCTCAATTAGTAAAATTAATCATTTCAGGAAAGTTAAAGCGTGAATTACTTTATGTAGAAGTCATTAGAATTTGCTTTCTAGCCTTGGATATTTGTCCAAGCATTATTATTCTATTGCAAGAGCGTTGATCTTAAAAATAAATAATTACTACTGCCTATAGGCCAAACATACATATAATTATTTTATTTATCCGCTTATAAATTCATATCACGTTTCTAACACGAATAAAAATTCTAATCGGTTGTTTTTCACAGTTAACAATTATTTTAACTTTTTTTTGTGTTCTTGTATCTAATATTCTTATAGAAAATGGCGTTTATTACGCTCGCTACTGAATGACATATTTTTCCAGGAATTTTTTTTAAATATTAATATCAGAACTACTCCATTTTTAGTCTAAAAAGTAAAATTTATTTAAAAAAACTGAAAATTTCTTGGAGAAACGTAAGTAGGGCTTGATAAAACTGATTAGATGAGATCATCTCTCGATACGCCTAAAAGGTCCTGGAACTTATCAAAAATACAAGATAAGTTAAGAGTAACGGAGCTTTCAACTTGTCAATAAACCTATGATTATAGTGGGCGAATAAAGCGGATTGCAATTGTCCAAGACTTAAAGAGTATGTAAAGTTAAAAGCAGTGGTTAAAGATGTGACAGCAAAGTTAGCCCACTTATTTGTTCACCTACCTGTCCATCAAAAAGCGGCAAGGAAATTTTGAAATCCCATAGCTGTAATGTTATTTTATAAACTGCTTATTGTGTGTTGCAAATAACTTGCAGAAGAAAGACACCAGAGACACATCGTTTCAATCAACTACATCCTCCTACGAGCCTAATAAACCACCACGTTAACTGCACAGCAATAATACTAGACTATTGCAAACGGCATGTAAATGCTCTGGAGCTTCAATAGCAGTCGTTTTTATGGCCAATAAGAAACGAAAACAGATTGCAGGAGAAAGAAGATCAAAACAGTATGTCTTAATCCTTCTTCTGCGTGGTGGAGGACCCTCTTTGCAGCATTCAGAGATTATCGAGTGCGATCGGGCCAAGCTGGCTGTAACATCGACGTGGCGAAGAAAAATAAAGAAAACTGGCAATAAATATCAATGCAACGACGTGTGATATCCGAAGCGGTAAATTTGCATCTGTGTCAACCCTAAGTCCTCAGTCATAAATCTCTGACCGCAGCTAGCGGACCACTGGATTGCTGCGCAGCAACTCCCATTGGCTAGCGTTAAGAAGTATAAGGGCGATACAAGATTTCGCCAGCCTGCCACTCTGTGCCCATAATAAGCCATTTATAATCTCGTTTTATCGCCAGGTTTTACGAGCGTCCCATGCGTCCGATGGTATAGACAGATTGTGATAATGAAGTTTAAATTTTTATGTTCCCCCAGTGCGATCCGATGTGGGATGTGCTTGAATTACGACTTTGCCACTTCCAGACGTTCATATATCGTCGGAAATGCTAGCGGTTCGATTCTTCATTTTTAAATTCGCTTCTTAAAGACGACTGCCAATTTTTATCTGCTTCCAAAATATGCTTTATCATCGAAATTTGCTTTTCTAACATTTTTTTTTAAATTTATAAGCCTAGTAAACATCGAAACCAGATGAAAAATATATCCGATGTATTTATTTAAAACATTTTATGTCTAAAAAATACACATAATAAAATAAATGAACATTTCACGTTTTACCCGGATAATATATTTAATTTATATGATTTTTTCCATTAAAATTATCAGGAAATTTTTCGAGAGTAAAATTTCCTGTAAAAACATATTAATTTTTCAATTTACTCTATTGATACTTTCCCGGATTTAGTGTATATTATCCTGTTGTGATGTCCACGCTTTTATTAAAAGTTTTTCGCCTCTTATGTACCCCAAATTATAACTTATAATAAAACAATCTAGTTGTAATGTCTGCTGAATTGCTTAGGTCTGTAAGTACCAGTTATGGGTAGCCCAAGACAAAAGATATGTCAAGGCGTAATAATCGAGCAGTCACCATCTTGAATATCAAGATGGCAAACGTTTGATCGAATAACCCGACGTAATTATCTTCAGTGAAGATAAACATATGGAAAATAATTCGAATCTGGAACCCCATATCAACAACATAAAGATATGAAAAAAGGAAATAGGCATTGTTTATCGAAGAATAGAACTATTTCCTTTCATAACCATTTCATAAGGTCTGCAATATAGTTGGATGTAAGGATCATTAGGCAAAATGACAACAAGCAGAGCAGCACAAATTACTGCTTTTGTGTATATAAAGATTTATCATTGTTATTATTATAGGAAATACTATAACTTTTGCTTCCTGATATTTAAATACTTTTTCAGTTATAACCTGTTCTTTGTTGGCAATTACCGTACGAAAATACAAAGTGCGGCTCCATGTGCAAACAGTGGTTAGCATTTCGTGAATAGGCTGCTGAAGCTTAACTATTTATTCGGAATATTTTCGGGAAGTAACGTATAAACAACGCCTTTTCAGAAGCTATTATTCATTTTTATGAATTTAGAATTCATAAAGGCGTATGGAAGTCGATTTAAGTGAAACTTAAATCGACTTCCATACAGATGTATTAGTTGAAACTTATTAATGATCACTGTTAATCGTCTTTCTGCCGTGTATAGATCCGATGTAATACGAAAATTAAATTAAATTTAGTCGTAAAACAGCTTTTTAATCATTGAAAATATAAAGTTAAGTCGGTATCAATATTTAAAGTTAGCGAGATGAATTTATTTTATTTGGGAAATAGAACTAATCCAGAAAGTTTTCATAACTTAGATTCATCCCGTTATAACTCGGAAAAAGAACATTTAAGTCGAAGTACAGAGTAAATTCATTGGTATAAGTGCCTAGTAAAGTTAAAGAGAAGTAGAAACCATGTATACGTAATGAAGTTGCAGGAAGAAGCTATCCATATATCACATGCAAGCAAAGTCGGCGGTCTGTTGCCCGACTGGGGAGAAAGAGATCTCTATTTGTAGACCGCCGTTACAGCTTCTCCCGTTTAAAGCAGAGAACGAGATAGAGAGGGGGTGGATACGGTACATCATGATTGCCCGGGGAACCGCAAGGGAAGACCAGCGTCGCATCAATCTGCTCTACCCTCCTACGACCGACCAAAGGAATATACATGCCATAAATAGGAATCACTGCTGGGTCAGGATACGTCTTCATTCGATCGAAGCCACATTCGATCCCCCCTTCTGCAGCCGCAATCTTCGATGAAGACATCAAAACTCAACCTCCTCCCTGTTGTTTTCCCCCGCATTCGTGATAGTGCATCGCTCCGGAGGAGGGGCCATACGTGCACGTCCTGGTCTCAACCCGTGTGAATTCAACTCGCTGTTCTACAGATGACGTCTAGGACTAAGTGCCTATTACCAACCTCCCCCGTTTCATCCGTAGAATGTTTCGGATCATCCCACTGCATTTGCATAAGAATTGGAAGTGCACTGAATATGACGTAATGAATGCTGTGTCTCATAAATCGCATCTACTTCCCCACAGCTCGCTAATGGCCAAAGACTTGCAGGGATCTCTGGGGATGTTTGGAGGAGGAGTTGCGACTGTCTTGCCCGCTTGGTTTGGTCCTATCCAGATGTTTTAGTTTCCCTGGACTTTAATCAACTCGTTTCTTTTTCCAAATCGCTCTCGTCTTTAATTTTTCTTGAGAGTAGCAATGCGAATGTCTTTCCCATTTTGCTTATTTTTCCGCCAAACAGTTCAGAGTAACTAAAAGCCCAATCGATTTCTTTTTAATTATTATTATTAACTAACTTAATCTTACTTTCTAACTCATAAAAATCACTTTAAATGATATCGGCAACCAAAAACAGATAAATCTAATAAACTGTAACAAAATATATCCGAAAGCACGAAGAATCAATCAAAATCGCATCTTAAACCTGTTTAGTTCTTAACCCTTTAACTGTGTTCTTTTCACTCGCTCTATTTTGGTCTACATTAGAAGTTTTCTTTCGCATTTTTCGTGACTAATCGCGCAATCAAAAAACTTTTTCAAAAGTTCGTCACGTAAGAAAAAAACACTGCCAAGATGGCGCAATAAGTATTAAGTTCGGTAACGAATTCATTAATGCAGAAAACTTTAAAAAAGGCCGAAAAAAATCGGAATGGACTCATTGATGAGTAGAAGATCTAACGAGCCTTCTAGACGCCCTCTATTATCGGAAGTGGGTGGGATAGAAAATAAACAACTGGTCGTGAGAAGTAAACGCTATTGGTTGACTGTTTCCTTCTCGTCCAATCTCTCATGGGTACAGTACTTGGGTTAGCCATAAACCTAATGTCTTCGATGCGGAACGCCGCGTGTAATAAGTCGTCTAATGCGTGACATTATTTAGTGTAACGGTGCGTAGACTGTTAAAACAGATGTTTAAAAATCGCGTGCTAAAAAGAAAGGTCATTAGAAATAGGGGAGGACGTCTTTAAGTCGCTGGGCGGCAAATGGACCGTGAAGTGCATGTATTAGCCCATCCCTCCTTCCGTCCAAACAGGAAATAAGTGGCCAAATGTGATGAGAGAAACCGTTCGGACTACGCGCATATCTCGCTTAAAACTTCCAATCGATAGGTTTGTCTTTTAAAAATGAAGCCAGCACTTCTACTGGCAGAACTAGCAAAGCCGGGCAGAATTCGGACCTGGCATACGAGTACGAGTGCGAGCGCATCTATGCGGTAGGGCATTAACTGATTTAGATCCGATTTGAGTCATTAAGGTGTTATTAAATAAAAAATGCACGTAATTTTTATAATTGCACACCCGGTTAAGTGGCCTCGTTTAAAAATTCAATCGAGATACCGCTAATGATGAACAAGGCGTACTGCCTATTTTTGCAACCAACACGAACACTCCACCAGGGCTATACATCATTTGTCTCAGTGGGAACTGCAGTTTTTTTTCCTTAATCTGATTCATAAACGATTGCTTTTAAAGACAGATCGTGTGTATGTGAATGCAGAGAGCCAATCAAAATCCTACCAAAACCCTTCCAGGAAGAAATCCGTCATTATTTCATCGATTATAATCTTTATAATGTCCTATCTGATCATATCTCAATTAGGTAAAATTCTGGTCGAGCAGTATCGCTCGACTCGATCAAAAAGTGTAAATAAAAGTCTTTAAATTGACAATAAGCCCATACACAAACACATTCTTCTATTTTTAAATCGCCAGAGAGATAAAAAGTAAATAAATACGTATCTTTAACCTTCGTGATTTAATTCTTGGTAAACAATCCATTTACGGTAAAATCTTATTAATAGTTTTTAATCTCTTCTAAGCGTAGTTTTCCTGTAAAGGAAACGCGATTAAGTTTTAAAATTTTCGACAATCGGCTTTCATAATTAGGCCCGTGTCATAGTGATGAGGATTGAGAAGTGGACAAGTATGTATACGCCACATATCTCAGGATTCGGAGGCAAACTAACAAGAGCGACCAATCAGAGTCGAAAAGGTTAACAGCGTTTTCCTGTCGTTTAATTACGTCATTTGGGACACGTACTGAAACGAAAGTGGCGTAGCTGCTATAATTGCAGCACTTGAATGCAGAAATGCAAAAGAGGATCTGCATTCTATTCTTTGCAGGATCATCCGATAAGTTTGCATTACCTTTTTACTATTCAGCACGTTTTGTAACTCCGAAAGGTTAACGTCTTCTTTGACTCGATACGCCATAAAACGCACTTAAAAAATGTATTTTATAAATTATAAACTGTTTATAATAACGTTATATCGGTAACGAGAAACGTATTCTTCGAACATAAAGCGAATGATTGACTTTAAAATGAAAAAAAGAGAAAAAGTGGCTACTGAATGGCTTACCGGAAACTGTAATTGTAGATCTCTGGAGAGTAATACTGACCTTGAACAGAAGCATCAAGTGTTCAGAAAAGAGCAGTCTTTCTCTCAATATTGCACTACCTTTACATTACCCAAATGGTAGGTCAGCCGCAGGTCGTGAGACCAAAATAATTCCAAGAAGAGTCGTAAATAGGTCCGAAACACTTTCCCCAATTGGTGAGAAGATGCCGAACAAAAACATGTAAGGTACCATAGCTTGTTAGAAGGATATTTACTGCGTCTTCTTTGTTTGGACAGTTGATAGGATACAGTCTTAAGATGTAATTTGTAAATACCAGTCAACCCCACATTATCTACGTAAATAATGACAGTTGTAACGAAAATCTCACGACCTTGTTCTAAATCTCGGAATGTCATTGTCCTTACCGAAGAACGATCTAGGTTGAATCATCAGAATCGTCTTTCAACCGGTGTGACGAAAACTATTAACGTTCTTATGTACTCCAATCACTTGTTGGCAACGGATAAACCAATAAATCTTTTCCAAATTTGCTTGAAAATGACTAAAACCGAATGCGCTAACAGAATTTAATATTTTATATACCAGTTTAAAACATTCAACGATCTTTTTTTATCTTCTTGGTCTTCTTATCGGCGACTAGAGTCAAACAAAATAGCATGAAACGTTGCAGAAAACAAGACAAAAAAGACAGGGACAGCACCCATGGGCGAATGGATTTGTCAAAAGCCGACATCTCTGAAAGCATCGGGATAGTGTTATACAGTAGTTGAAGCATTGAGTGTTTTACCGATGGTAATCTTTTATGGATGACGCACAATGAGATTGAATCGGATACTTTAAAGAATTCCTAAAATATATCTTAAAGAGTCTACACCGAAATCGTAATATGGTTTCGTCTATCTAGCTTTAAAAACTTAGTTGTAGATCAGAAGAATTTCCGCTCTAATTGTGATCATTCTCGCTGTTTGCCACTTCCAGACCACCAACCGCTTTTTTCTAAAGTCACCTGTTCAAATTTAAGTCCCTCTAATAAACACCTTGATTCCTTGTTAGCCGTTCTACTGTTTCCTGCATCGGAACCTCCTCTCCACAGCAGTTAGGGGATTTGGCGTGACAACAGACAATCTCCCTCCCATGAAGTGAAACAATAGAAATTGTTCGACCTTTAGCAGAAACAAAAGTGCGTTTTTTGTTCTCAACTTCAATAGTTTGGTAATTAAATTTAATTATTGGATTTTTCTTTCTTTACTTAGAAGTGTTTGTCACAAAACGATGGATAGATGCAACAATACACAGTAGGCCTATAGGCAGATGCGCATTTTCTTAATAGTGAATGTTGACTTATACCTAAACCATATTAGTTTTTAAGTTACAAATCTCTTTATTAATTGAGTTCGCCTATTTTGAGGAAATACGGAAAGATTTTTAATTAATAACGCAGTGTGTTACTCGAATATAGGAAAACTAATGTTTTCGGTAACAGACCCTTTATTTTACGTAACATACTATAAGTTACGTTACTGTTAAAATTAAAAATGATATATATGCGCTTAAATTAACCATTGAAAGGCGACACAAAAAACTGAAAGTACGTAAATCGAGAAAAAGCGCATTTATAAAGTTGAAATGGAATCACGGCTGAGGAACTGCATCGAAATGCTTGATATTAGAAAATAGACGATTGTACTTATTGACCGACGAACGTTTCTCAGTCTACTATCCCGTTGTGTGAAGCTTTGCAAAGGATATATCGACAGACTCGTTAAGGCAGGCGTCGTTTCCCATACCGCGGTACTAATTATTGGAACGAATGCACTTGATACTCTCCAGCATGGGAAGGTATCGATTGAGATCCGTTGCTTCGGCCATCATTTATGTCTTTGATATGTTTTGGATGGATATCCGTTATTGGATCAAATCGGAAATCATTCGCTTTCAAACTGCAGCCATGCTATTGTATAAGATAACTCTCATGTTGCCCTTTGCATGTGCATCTAACGACGATTAAAGCTCTTAGATTCTTAGCGTTAATGTAAATTTAAACCTGCGCCAGTAACTACCACAAATCGCTCGAGTATAGGCCACTTTTCATCAGTTATTTCTATTTAAAGAGAAAATTTAGACCATGGATATATTAAATAATTAAATTAACCTAAAGGTAGGCTATATTGAATTTTTTATTGTTCTTTTTTAAACAAATAGGTTATCTTTATAGTTCATCGAAATTATCCCATTTCGATGAGGACCTTGGTAAAACTAGGCCCATAGGTTACAGTCCAAGAATTTGCATTACAAATGGTAAAAACCTCCCGAAAAATTATCCTTTTCGGCAATTTATTAAACTATCAATAAGTTGTTAAGGCATTAAACTTTTTAAACAGATTAAAAAATATGTTTGCCATCAAATATGAATAAAGAATTTATTATTTGTGGATAATCTGATACAGGCTTGAATCACAGTTTTAATAGTAATATAAATGGAATTTTTTACGATTCTCTAAATAGATAAGGAAGTTTTGTACAAAAAATATATATATATATTTAACTGATTGATGAGTTTAACGCTTTCCTCTACTTTCGAATCAAAAATAGGTAATTGCAAGTATTTTACCTATTTGTATAAAAAAGAAACTAGACATTACTTACAACTGAAGTTTCTGATCTTCGAATTTTGTATTAGCATTCTAATTTTATCGTTAGATACGACGTGATCGACAGAATTTATGAGGTCAATAAATCGGTTAGGACAAAGCGCAACAACGTCTTTCTATAGAAGATCGATGACAATGCTTATGAGTCCTTATTATGTAGTCTTTAGATGGGGCCTAATATTTCTTATCCTTACCTATGAATGATTTGAAATTCATAGAATAAAGACTGATCGGTCGATTAATTCATTGATTATAGCCATTACGTCTCTATCTCTCTAATCGTCAATGCGAGAGGACCTGTTAGTGGGCAGATTCGAAGCTAATCATTTTGGAATTTGGAGTCATTACTTAAAGCGCTGCTGGTGAATTCGCTACTACTAAAATTTTATAACAGAAAACATAAAGGATATATAGGCCTATCTTTATTCAGTTTACATTTTAAAATAGGAAATAGTGTAGAACAATAGCCACGTTTCTATAAGCCGGTTTCCAAGGCGAACATTTAAGTGAATATGGCTTCCGCTCGGTTTTCACCATCAGTTTAAAAAAGATCAATAAGTCTATTAATCATAAATTTAATCATAAATCATGATCGGATGATCTGTTTTTTGTATACCAGCCGGATAATCCTAACCTGCCTACGCAATTACCAATTAATTATAAGCAAAACTCACTCTTTTTTTTTAGTTATCAATATATTTTTAGACCGGGTCCAAGAGGGTAACATTTTTACACCTTCCTAATCTGGCCACAGGCGATATAACCTGTATTTTTAAGTTCCAACTTGTTATACAGATGGTATCTACAAGGACGATTAAACCCTATGGGTTAATATATTAAAATTTTCTTAAGATCAAAACTATTCTTATCTTGATTGATTTCCTCTCAAGTTCCCTTTTAAACAATAGAATTAAAGTTTTATTTCGCTTTTTAATTTTCAAGGTGAAATTAATTGACTTTTATGTTGGATTACGTAACGAGAAGACATTTGGCCTCATATATGTAACTATAAATACGTTTTATAAAATTGTGTTAGTTAATTAAAAACTCAAATAGTTATTTTGTAACAAGAAGAACAGGTCCTAGAGTTTAATTCTCTCGAATCTATTCATTTGCCAACCTGTTTTTTCGAAGATCGTTTCGAGTCTTTTAAGTATGTTAAACCTTTATTAATCGTCTAAACTTTTCTATTCGGCAACAACTTAAGTAGAAGTAAAAATAGAACATTTTTTTTCGAAGAATTAACTTACTTTTTAGTTATATTTAGATATTAACGATGTTTTTGGACAACAAACAGCCGGAGATATTATTAAGAAATTTTTTTTTTAATTGTAAAAGTTAATCTTCGGTTCGATTGAGAAAAGAAAGATATTAAATGCAAGGCGTTGAAGTGTTAAGATTTTTAAGATTTTAAATTCATTCAAAGGGATTTGGGGAATATAAATAAAAATTTTAAATAGAAATACTTTAATTAAGAAAGTATTCAGAATCAGTAAATTTTCAATTAAAAAAATTAATGTGAGCTAATTTCCTTTTAAAACGGTTACATTCTTGTTAATTTTTATTACTTCCATTAATCTATCATTCTCAGTTTTACTGGTTTTAATTAATCCGTTTATCGTTATAATGCATTTTAGTCGTTTTTTTCTCCTGTTCTACTAGTCTCTGTATTATAGACTAGACCAAAATGCTGTGGATCAATACAGGAATATATTAAAGCACTAATCCCCACTCTAATTAGCACGTCCTGTGTCGATGTTTTAATTACTCCGCCTTCCTTCTTGCTGTAATCGCTCCCTTATCTTTTAATACTTCATCATAACCCTGGTCTGTCATAGAAGGTATTTAGTTCGCCCATTGTGATTCATCGTTCTCCACTCTTGGATTAATTTTGCTTTCTTTTATGCGCTTCTCCTGTTCGCAGTTATAAAACTACCTTTTACATTACAGAGATACGTTTAAGTCTGTACTAATTTAGTTATACTGATAGGTCGGGCTTACTTTTTAACTGGTACATAACTACGTCTTCGAGTTAAAAAGCTAAAAAGTTTTGACCGTTTTCTGTTTTCTGTCGAGAGCCTCCGTAGCTTTTTAAGGCGAGTTATATATAGAAAGGTGAGTTTAAACGAAAAATTAAACTGTTTAAAACAATTTCAATAAGTGGCATAGAGAGAGATCGATAGGATAGAAAGAAATTAAGAATTCCCGAATGAGGTGAGACCAGCTTTTGTGAAGAGACAGAGGTTAACACCACCACCCTAAAATCCCGGCGGTCCTCCAAACCGATAAAACAGTGAGGGAAAAAGAAGAATGTCCATAGAGAGAGAGATAGTCCCTCGCTCGACTGCCCCATCGATTGAAGATGCGCCAGAAACCCGGCGAGAAGATAAGAAACGACTTGGGACGTATTTACGATGTCGGATCAACCCGACCGTTGACAAGCTAACCTAGCCAAAAAGATTTACGGCGAGCCAGACGAGTTGGAAAGTGTTAATTCGGCTATGGCCTTCTCACTTTTCTACTAAAGCAACCAGTCACGTACCGTGTAAAACTGGATTGTCTAAATAAATAGTTTGACGAAAGGAGTATCGCTGTCTGGCGTTGTTTCACACGTGAAGGCATCTTACGTTTGTTCATTATTATCACATGTGAACTGTGTTACTAAACGCTTGTTTGTTATTGAGCTCTGTGGAATTTAGGCTAAATTTTGTGTTATTCCAGTTTTTGCATTGTTCGAATTTCGAATTAACTCGTTTAGAATGCTCCCGAGATTTTTTTATTTTCGTCGAGAGAATAGGATGCTCTATAACTTACGTTCGATGAATTTTAATGCAAAATTTTTGTTATTAATTTCATAACGTTTGTACAAATAAATATCCAGAATTCGTCCACCTTAACCTCGATAAGCGGCAGTTTTCAATTCTTATAGGTTAAAGTTTATGAGTTTATAGTCGGGTGATTTGTTGGATTTTCTATATTAAATTCAGGCCTGTGGGCTAAGAGCCCGTTAGAATAAACACGAAACAGGAAATAAAAATCATTTAAATCACGTTCTATTTACATTTTATAGACGTAATAAGAATTTAACAACGACGAAACACGCTTTTTTTAAAAGGTTAGAGCCAACTTTTTGCACTCTTAATATAATTTTACAGCATTGAAAGCACTTAAACGGATTTACAACAATCACAAATGCAATCTAAGCTTTTAAAGCGAATCTCATTTTGTCAATTATGTTATTTTATAACGTCACTCACGCACTTACGTCACGTACCGACTAATTTCTGGTCGTTTAGCAAATAAATGACAAAAATCATCTTTAGCGATTTCCCTTTCTTTATAGTTTTTGGTTGTGAGCTATTTAAACAAAGCAAATTTTCGAGTAGTTTTAAATTGAAATTTTTTTTTTAATTCTGTTATGTCTGTGTAAGTGTGATTTTACTCGAGTTTACAAAAAAAAAATCCAGATTTAGAGAAGGTAAACAGTCTAAAGTTTACTTTTAGAGTATTTACAGCCTTGTTTAAGCGCTTAAGAGTAAATTATTGAAGAAGGAATGGGTTCGCTCTTGAACTTTTGTTTCTCCGACTTGTAAAATGCGTGCATACAATCTTATGCCATCTCCAACTGATATGTTGATTATAAAACAGCTGAAAGTCTAATAATTAGTCCATTGTTACTTAAACGATCTAATTTACAATAAAACAATAGTCCTGTGATGTTGCTTTCAATTACTTTTTTAACTAAGCATTGTCTATTAAGCAGATGTGGAATTTTTTGTTTAATTGTTCACTGTAGCAGCATTTAAGATAAGGCGAAAATAGCGTCAAAAGAATATTCCAGGCCTATTGTGCTATCAGAGAAGTGGAGTGCATTTAATGCTAGAGTGTAATCCCGACTTTGCATAAGACACCTTTTGTGTAGAGATTTACGATCCAGACTTCTTAAAATCCAGCTAATTACTCCTTTTCTAGAAAAGAGTAAAGAACTCGGGATAATTTCTACTTTTGCAAAAAGGGATTTAATCCATTGTTTCCAGTAACATTCCTGTGGGATGACTTTCGCCTTTAAAAGCTTCCAAACGGTAATTGCCATTTAATATTTCGCTATTTTGACATCGATAAAATAACAACAAACTATCAATGACCGCAAGGAATAAAAGCAATTTGACTTTTCTTCCAAAAATGACATTTTCCTTCATTCCAGGCAAGTTGTTCCCAAGGGCGATGATCGCCACTTACCTCAGTCTATACGGTCGCTTGGTGAAAAATCTGTCAAAAATTCTTACAGTAAACGCTCGACTTTCTTTTAGTTAACAGGAAAGTATCTTTTTCTTTTCGTATAGAAATGTGCGTGTAAACGCCATTCGGTACTGGCTACAGGTGCCTTAATGAATGCTGCTGCGTCTTTTTTAAAGCTCCGGAAGCCCGAAAGATCTATTAAAGACGAAAATTAACCCTTTTTCGACTAGAGGTCATAGAGCATGTCTTTGATTGCATGATGACGTGTGGGTCGCAGTCCAGTGAGTGCTTAATGGTGTAATCGGTAATTATAGGAGTTTTGAACGACAATAGTCAGCTGGGCAGGCTATCATTTGCTTCATTCCATCTGCATATGAAATATATGAAGGAGGGAGTTTCTCACGGAACTCTGCTCCGACTGACGGAGATTGATATGATTTGTTCTCCTTCAGATTCGAATTCAGGTCCACCCACTTCCTTTATTTTGACGTAAATACGTCAACCCAAAAACGTTTTTTTTTTTTTTTACTTCCAAAATTTATTAACAACTCGTAAATTTGCATTATTATCGAATCGCCAGATCTAAATGCAAATTTTTAAAAGAATTTTTCTCCCATTTTAATCGCGTACTAAAAAAAAAACATTTTTTTTCGCATTCGGTTTATAAAATGCAAAGGTGGACGGATGAGTGAAGAGACTCGAAAATAGTAGATAAATATTAGAACTCATCAGTCTAGTTTAAAACTTTAAAGGCGATGTTTATTCTTTTCAATCATTATTTGATGAAGTAGGCTATTATAAGCGGTAGTGATATGGTATATTAGATATAAGTTTTGCATTGTCGGTCCATCGGGAAGATATTTGCTACGTCATTAAGTAAGTCGTCGTCCAATGAAAGGTGCACAAGTCCTCCAATGGGCGGAGATCTGCTCGTTATGTGAGTCAAAATGACACAGTAAGTGTCGGGGAGTGACCAACCGATACTCGTCAGGTCCCATCGAGGTGTCTGGGTTGCACAACTCGTCGCCATTTCTGTCATTAAGCTTAATGAGACCCGACTACCCTTTTATTTCCCAGCATTCTCTTTCTCTCTCTTACACTGTACAACAGTAGATCTAAATGATTACGACTAACTTACAGCAACCTCCTTATTACCTAGCAACATATATCATACAGTTAATTGGGAAGCGGCTATAGAATTACGTTTTTTAATGCCTAAAAGACACTTTAATAGATAAAAAACTATCATTAAGCGTTTTTTCCCCCCTCGGAATTCTAAATGCGCTACCTACTTGCATATTAAACTGCATTTTTATCTAGAGAAAGAAAGAAAGTTAGGAGTTATCAAAGCGGTTTTTCTGAGTTGTAAATTGGCCTACACGCATTATTTATCACCTTCCCAGCTTCTACCAGTATACTTTCGACGTTTTTAAAACTTTTAACCGTCTTAATGCATATTTAATACGAGTTTTCGACAGTTTTGCGCTTAATATCCGTAACGTAAATAACCATTACTCGGTTCGAATTAATCCAATTTGTGGCGAAAATATTGCTTATAATTGAGGTATGAAAAAGCTCAGAAAGTTTTTTTTTTAACTCCGGTAACCGTTATATTAAAAAAATGACATTGGGGATATTGATAAAGAGGAGAAGAGCGCTTAACTAATTCATTCTGTTAGGCGATATCGAGTGATTAACAAAGTCAAACGTAATCTGTAGCGATAGGATAATAACCGGATTCATTAATGAATTAGCAGAAGTGTTAAATGAGCTCATAACTATTTGCGACAACAATCAAATCGCATTATTGCAGTTGTTGATGTAGGACACACACAATTATAAATGAGTCGCAACTTAACAGCCCGTACGGAGGATAAGTTAAGTCTAGATTCGTTCAGAAGGGATTCAACTGCCATTTGACGGTTCGCCAATATCTTCTCCTGACACTTCTGTATATATTTGCCACTTTATCAGTAGCTATTTGTTGCCGGAATTCTCGCTCATCTTGACACCTTCGCAGTTACGAAAATGAATTACGTGTTTCTGCAGATACTACTATAGGATGGTACTGGGTGGTGTTATTTTTTTTTTCTTTTTTTTCCCGAGAAATAGCAAATCTGTCCGTTTTGAATATCCTGTGACTCCTTTGAGATTGTCTCACTCCGTTCTCACTAACTTTAGTCATCCATTTAGTTCAATCGGTTCGGTTGAAAAATGGTCCCAAGAGCCGAAATGTCTATTGATAAAATGTTTACGTTTCATCTGTAGTCAGTAGAAATTTTTTTTTATTTTTTTAACCAACGTCATTTTATATTTTGAAAATCGAAATTTTAAACAATTCTAGTATAACGTGTGAATAATTAAAATTTCAAAAAGATTAAACTAAACAATGACAAAAACTGTAAAACTACAGAATTTTTAATGTTAAAAGTCTACAAAATATGCAAGAAAAAAGTTTATTCATTGTTTTGATTCCAGTCTTTTAAAAACATTTATTAAAACAATAATTTTATTCTAATAAAATTTATTCATCAAATACCTTAATTAATTAAATTTAAAAATTAAGTGCTTTTATTAAGAATTCTATACCGCAAGTTATAATTTAACTTCTTAAAATTTCGGATATTTTTCTTATACACAGAATATATATTATGCCGGGAAAAATATTAAACTGGAACCTATTCTTCTGCGATCATAAAACTTACCTTGTTTTCTTTCTTGACAGTTACATGAAAAAAAGCTCTATTCTTCTTGAAGATTATTTAAAATGCTTTTCGGTCAGTAATATAGGTAAAAAAATGGGATTTTGAGCAAGTTTCAGAATTGATACCGAGATAAATTTAAACTTTCTTGCACCGCAGAAACTTCTTTATGTATATATTTGCCTTATTATCAATTGATTCTAGAGAATTAAACGTTAGTTTTCGATTAGTAATAATTTTTATCGTCTTCTAAGCGTAATATAACTTTAATAACGATACAGACTGATCATATACATCGCTAAACTCGTCATATGAGCTTGGAATGGTTACAATACGATTTTTAAACATTTTACAGTCTTCAGTTCAATTTAAGCACTGTAATTCGGTATTTCTTGCACGGCCGATGTGTACGGTGGAGCAGCTGCCATAACGGGTGAAAGCAAAAACGAATTTTAGCAATAACTAAAAAAATTAATAAAATATTATTGTCCGAATAAAACGATGTTAAAACTAGTTTTTTTATCTGGTTATTTATTAAATGCGGTGCATTAAAATGATAAACATTTTTAAACGTCAGATTTAGTCAGTAATGTAAAGAGATCCCATTGTAATTTTCGCAGGTTGTATAACCAGCCAAGTATACAACAAAGATGTCGGGCATCTAAATCAAGACTTTTATATTCAACTATAAAGACAGCCAGTTAATCCACGAGAATTAGATGTCTTTCTAGTTGACAGGGTAATAACAGTGCCTGCTCTTCTACTTTACCGCTCGGTCAGGGAAAACACTGCTTACAGTTTCTACGTCCGCTACACTACACATGTCAAAGCAAATAGGCTTAAATGTAGCCTCTGACACGTACAGTACATACTTGAGCTTTTATCTACCAGTAAAACTGTTTTTGCAGAAGTAGGCGGTTCTGCTATCCATACTAAAGGGTGGAGATTATCTACCTGCCCATATGACAGGAGAACATGTTATTAACTTAAAACTGGTTCTTTTCTATTGAATATGACCACTATTCGAATTGCAACTTTGTATATATATATACTTTTTTTTTTAAAAATCATTATAAATTTTGGACGTAGATAAATTTTCATAAATTATATAATCATTCGAGAAACGAGAGATAAATAAATGAATGCGGCGGGTGCCAAAAAAACAAAACAAAAAAAAACTTCGGAGATTTTCCACCAGGGGTGAAAATAGTGACAGGGTCGAGCGACAGCTGGGTTGTTTGCCATCCAGTCACAGTTATCAATCAAGCGTAAAGTGCCCTTTCACGCACACTTCTCGATGACCGGGCAGACTGGGTCTGTGACGTCAGATCACGTGGTCGGGGCGCCATTACGTTTTGCTTGCATATGAACAAAACTGGTTTTGTTTGGTAAGCTCATTTCCCCATAATTATTCACTTAATAAATATGTTTACGGTTTCTTTAATTGAATTTTCCTTCATTTATTAATCTACACGTTTCATCGTTTTTGTTTTTTAATGTATCGATGCGAAATTTATAGATGTTTCGAACGGAAATCATCGCAATCTGATCGCTCTTTTGAAAATTTATGGCGATGCTTATTTTTATCGAAATGTTCGGTATTGAAGTAATAAAAATTAAAAATGAATAGTAAAAATTCGGTTATTCCAGTTGTAGAAAATAGTGTGACAGTAAAAATGTTTAAAACTCGGTAGAATTGTAACCACATTTTCAAAGTTTGCTCCTTTGGGAATCTTCGGTGTCGAAAGTAGTAAAATCGTCATATTCTCACGAGAATGGTTTGTTCTCTTCGTAAACATTCGACCTTTTACTCCCTCAGAAAGATAGTTATATAAAAAAAATCCTAGGAGAATTTTTCGGCTTTGACATTTTTTTTTTTTTGTTTTTTTTTTTAGAAGATTGAACTCGTTTCGTACCTTATATTCCGCATCGCACGATTTTATCGAGAGTTTGTTATGTGTAAAAATCTACGAAAAACAAAAGGTGTGGGGGTCAGAGATCGAATTTCTGGAGATGTTATACCAGTTAGCGCACGAATTTTTATCGAAGAAACCGGCCTCTTTTATTTATGGGGGAGTTGATCTCGCGCGAGCTTTTTTCTGATACCTTTACGGTTTCGAATGGATTCGCAATTGTTTGTCGGTCGTTGCGTGTAATTACGTTGAGTTAAAGAAAATCATCTGCTGCTCAAAGATTCGGTAAAAGGTGGGTATTTCTATAAGGTGTCACGGATGTCAAGAGGACCCGATAGTCAACAAGTGGTCCCCCGGTGGGTTTAGGGGTGCAGCTGTTAAATGTGACGTGAAGCCCTCCTCGATTGTGGCGACCCCCTACAGACACTTTATGACTCGATCATTTTTATGTACAGAATTCACGCACCTGTAAGGTGGAAGTTTGATACATTCAATATTTAAAAGTTAGAGAGCGTACCTGTACCCTGGATTCCACCAAATCTAGCCTCATGGCCAGCGCTTCTCTCATGAAGACATCTGGATAATGGCTGGCTTCGAATGCCTTCTCTAGCTCTTCCAACTGCCAACCGTTGAAGTTGGTTCGAGTTCTTCTTCGCTTTCCTTGGCCACTGCCTGTGGCACTACTCTCCTTTTCGCCGTCCGAACAACCTGCGTGAAACAGAAAGGAACATAAATTTTCCTCTCTCAACACAACCCAGTGATTATAGAAGCTCCGAAAAAGTATTCGGCATCAAATTATAGCTATCGCCCGTTGAATGGCGAAACTAGACTTTTTAATGTACACGGTGCGACAACCTGCTTATTCAACTGAGGGTTAGAGGGTGAAAATGGCATCACTCTTCTTCCATAGACGTGGTGGGTCTAATATGCTCGATGGTGATTTTTCTACCATGAAAAGCTCCGAAGAAGAAGATTCGACCTGGGGGCCTAACTCATGACTAAACAGGGTTTAGTATCGATGAGTCATTTCTTAATATATATAAACGTCATTGGCAGGATTTAACCCCCGAGCAATTATTTATGCCCAATTAATCACCAAAGTAAAATGAATCGTTTTGAATACTAAACTAGAACGCGCCAATTTAGGCCACAACAAGTTAGGAAAGCCGACAAGATCCAGTCTGTCAGACACAACAAATGTGTAACGCCTCTAACAAAAATCCATTAGGCTTTAACTGTACACCCAAGATTTTTACAACCCACCTTTGGAGGGCGTTACCACACGTTTGCCTCCAGGACCTGTACTGGAATATTCTTAAAGAAGGAGAAAAAGATCAGTCGGACACTGATTAATATACTCTTAAGGACAGCTGTGGTTAGGACAGGCTGGATCTCGGTTTCGATGATACTGATAAAAATCTCTACCCTGGGCCAAATCGATGAAACTTTTCGAGACAAAAATCTTCAAACAAACTAAGCTATATGCGGCATTGAGATATCTCAATTGTCAGTAATCCAGCCTAAATTTGCTCGGGGCCATGCAGACATCGTGCCACGCTCATTATTGGTGTCGGAGATTTTTAATCTGTCGACTCGCAGAAAGCGAAATTGGAAAGGTGCAGGCCACTAGATGAAGACATTGCGTGTTTCACGACATCTGGAAGATGGGAGAGGACTTTTGTTAGCCACGTTCTTGCTGCCATAATTAAACACTGCTAGATTATCGTGTCGGGTGCCTCACCACCGTATATCTAAGTTATTTAGGCCAAACATTTTCGTCTTTTATCATTCTTAAACAAACACGATTCCGTCTGAAATCAATTTGATTAACTTTAAAACGTTTCTAATCATCTCGCGTCTCAATTATCAGTTATGGTAAGCATTCGTTTCTATCCTGTTTCGAATATTACGGACTATGATTTGTCAGCTTGTCCGATTACACCAGGTAAATATGATACGCCCCACGTAGTACGAACCATTAATAACTTAAATAAAATTGGACTTGTCAGGAGGTTATCGTAAAATTTGACAGCCTTCAAAACTATATATTAACAAACCAATTACGATATCAACTTTTAAGTCATTTCGATTTTATAATTTTATAAAACATCTCCATGTTTTCAATTATAAAAATCAAATTAAATTAATCTAAATCACTAATTAATATGTTCTTTACAGTTTAATTAAATAGCCTGTTTATAAGTATATAAGGCAGAGAAAGCTGCGAGTACATGCAGTATAAGATGTACCGAAGTTCTCACTCTCTAAGCTGGAGGACATCGCTCTTTCTTATACAAAGATTTAAAAATGTAGAGGTTGATGCTCAGGATATTTTTCCGTGAAAACGGCCCTAAGGCTTGAGCGCGTCAATAGCGAATTTTGATTCTCATTCCAGTCTCTCTACAACTAAGATTAAGTTGTATAAATTGTTCAAAATAGGAGTTTAATGCGTGGCACAATTATAAAAACTGGATATAGTGACTTATGGCCACTTCTGCACCATCTAAATAGCGTCATAACTGCATTGCCAGTTTTCCAATTGCCATGAGTCCTGATTAACAAAAGTCCTGTTTAGCATCAATTTCTTTCCTGTAATCTTATGTTTTTGTAAAAAATTAACCGTTTTTTCTAAATTATTACTTCTATATTTTTGTATTATGTAAGGAGGAATATCTGCCGGTAGTTATTGTTAGATAACTCGTACTAAGCTAGTACATCATACAGAATTAATTTATTTATATAATTCGAATTTTATAAAGCTTATTAACGAACACCTAAAAAAATTCTTGAAAGAATAACCCATTTTTTGATAACAGTTAATCAGATAAGCATTTAGTTCCTTCAAGTGATTAAATATTATGTAATTAAAAACTTTATTACTAATTAAGAAGCTATTGTCTCTTTAATTACAATTTTGAAATAGTAAAAGTTCGTAAGTTTATTCATTACCTCACAGCTAATGAGCTTTTTATATATTTGATGAGTTTTTAACCTTCAGTTTTCGTTAAAAAAATGCAATTTTATTTAAAAAAAAAATTGTTATCGTGTATATGAGCATTATGATTAATTAAATTGGGCCCGGAGTTTATACTAGAAACTAATTCCAAGTTATGTGTAAAGAAAAAAATAAGATTTAGTGATTATTAAAAAAAATGCGGAGTGCAGCGGGAGTAGATCTAACATCTTGGAGGAAAAAAAAAAAAAAAGAGAAAAAAATGCGGAGTGCAGCGGGAGTAGATCTAACATCTTGGAGGAAAAAAAAAAAAGAGAGAGGAGGCTAAGGACCAAACAGCAAGCACCAGGGGTCAGCCGCTAACAAACACCCGTCCATGACACGGTGTCAATTGAGTGGCGAACTAGGAGATTGGCCTTAGGCCTAGTTCCGGCTTCAAAAATAATTAAATTGTCAAGGGAGGTGAAGGGACTGACGAATTATCGCCTCGGCTAGAAGCCGCGCCCCGATCTCTGCAAGTGAAGATGTACGCCATCTTGCACCGTATCAGCCACCTCGGCGTGCAGCTTTCTGTCCCCCGGACACTTTGCCCCCCTCCATCGCTTCCAACACGGTAACACCAATTTAGATGAATGTTGTAGATAGGCGGTTCACTTCTACACCCAATATGTTGTCTGGATTCGCTGAACACGTGTTCTTTTGACTCTACTCGTTTCGGAATCGCATTTCTTAGTTGCTTTATGAGGAATTTCGCTTTAATGGAATTAATGGACAGCTTAAATCTTAGATCTTTAACGCCATCATCGAGATCGCACAGTTAAAGATCGGAATCAATTCTCGGAAGAGCAAAATGCGTTCGGGCATTTTTTTTTTTTTTTTCTGCCCGTGGGAATCAATTCTCGGAAGAGCAAAATGCGTTCGGGCATTTTTTTTTTTTTTGTTCTGCCCGTGTGCGCCTTCCGAAAATAAAATCGGGGAAATACTGCACACATAAAAAAATTCTTTAGCCACGAATAATAATTATAAATTAAATCATTTTCGTTAGTTTTAAACTACAGAAAAATGGTTTATAATTTTTAACGAATAGCTATCGCAAACTGACTAAAATACGATTGATGGAGCTTCCTTATCTTAGTTAAGCGATGCTGTTTGTGATTCCTTAAATCGAAATGCAGATGAAGATATCGTCGAGATGATTCTCGCTGTTAACCGAGATGGTCTAATAAGGGAAGCATGCGTAGCCTGCATATCTGCTTGTAACCGCTGTTCATACAAGATTCCATTAACAGCCCGAAATGTTACCGATCACGACGCCCCCTACATCTCGCAAGAAGGGGGCTGGGGCAAATGCATCACGGATTCCAATCACGGCCTCATACTAGATAGATACCTGGCGGCAAGAAGAACCGCTCTTCCGAACGAAGTCATTCCCATGCCGAAGGCGTTAGTTAGTCTCGACATTCAGTTTCGCTCGAGTTTGGCTATAGTCTAAGACATTTTTGTCTGTTGGTGCATCCAGTCCAAATGAATTTCGTGTTTTCGAACGGGTGGAAGAAGAAAATTCATCTCCAAACTCGGAAAAATCAGTCTGGCAATCGCTACAATGCTTAAAGGAAATTTCCCATTAAGTAATGAAGTTAAAGCGGTGGATATATATATGTATAATATTACTTCTTCCAGACACGTAGCCGTTTGTTGTAATAGCAGATAGTAAAGAGGCCGCGAATACAAAATCGATTGAAGAAAGGTTATATGTAAAGACTGTTTTGTCGAGAATATAGAAGTAGATCATTAGGATCACTTAGTTCGAGCAATCAATCCAAAGACGAGGAATTAGCAGAGAAAAAACTTCATCGATTCCTCCTCAGTAACTACAGAACAGACCAGGAATGGTGGAGTGATTAGTATGTTCCCCATTCCATCCCTACACTCGTTCTACCCCCTAATTGTCTGTTGACTGAACTCCATTAGCTGTGTTTGAATACGTCGTTAGAAGTCAGCTGTCGTTGGGTACAACTATATCGTTAAAACAGTTGCATTATGGAAGCAACTGCGCTTGATGTAGTGAGAGAATTTAAATGGATATCGATACCACTCAAACCACCTTACTTTTATTAGACTTTTTAAAAAACCATATTATCTAACAGATTGTTTTTTTTTTCCTTCCATCCTCTTCGTAAGATAATTCTCTCGAGTAAATCGAGTGCATTGTCTAGATTATCTCAAATTGGCTTCTTTCGTAGTGCCACTCTCTTAAGAAGTTCGAAAAAGAAAATGGCTGCCGTAACGAAAACTCGACTATTTTACCTCCACGACGTTTAAAGGTTATATTAATTAAAAATTAGGAAATTTATTATCATCAGAGATTTAATCCGTACAGATATATCTATTAAATCCTACTCAGTAGTTATTATTGTGATTAACATTAGATTTGTTTCGCCAGATATGAGTCTAAATCCGATAACAATTCATTTTATATTCGGTTTACGAGAGTGAAGCGTCATTACTCCGCTTTAAGCGACTGCTACCATACGATATTTAAAGCATTTAACGCTTTAAAGATTTAAATCTAGTTCGACGAATTTTAGCAAATCTCGAAGTTGAATAAAAGAACATTTTTTTTCTTTCGTTAATAGAAGAACTAAGACAAATTATCTGTTTCCATTACTATCGCCATGTTATCGCGAAAAACCTAAGCTTATCTAAGATAATTTATTATTAAGAGAGAGAGTGAAGGTTTTATCTAGAGTCTGGCGATTGGAGAAAGTTTATATGCTCTAAATTCAATTTGCTAAGTGCAGCTTGTTTGAAGTTTCCTACGCATTTTTCCTATCAAATATTTCATCTAAGTACAGTTCGTCATTTCTTACATAAACAGTATACGTAGGCGTAGAGAGTGCAAAGGATATTTAGATATAATATAACCTATTTTCATAAATAACCAACGCTTAGTTTATCTTAAACAATCAAGGATTTAGATTGCTTTTTTAGCATCGAAAAATTCAAATTTTGTGCTAAATTTAAATGTGTTTTTTATTCAATTAATATATCTTCTCGATTAACATTCTTTCTGAATTCTGAGAAGGACATTTGATCACATTCTAATCTCTTAAATCTCTAATATTTTTCTATTAACTAGATGTAAACATTTTAGAGAATTAATTGAATGTTTGATTCTCCAAATTTGGCGAGTTTAAACTATTACACATCGAAGCGAGAGTCCGAAGTGTAGGCCACGAAGAACATTAGTCTATGGGCCGAATGTAGTGACAATTGTGCTAAGCATTTGAGCAGCAATCAATGACGATCCAAGTGCAGCATCTTTAGGGATATTGAGTTCATGTCGTGTTTTTAATTAACCTTAGCGTCTAATTAGCTACGATTCCGCTACGTCACTTCACTGATATTTTTCTTTATTGTAAGCCAAAGAATTCAATTAGTTGGAATTAATTACTTCTAATTAAACGGACTGAGTCCGATAATTAAAAAAAAAAAAAAAAAAAAAGAAAAAAAAAAAAAAAAAAAAAAAAAAAAAAAAAAAAAAAAAAAAAAAAAAAAAAAAAAAAAGAAGAAGGAAAGAAAACAAACTTAACGTTTCGTTCTCGAGATTCAGATAAATCGTTTCTTATTAATTGTTTAATAAAATAATTACGGTAGTTATTTTTGTCGTGTCGTATATTTTCCGTTTAATTTGAATAATTTTTACATGCATTTTTTAATAGTCGAAGAGGTTATTTAAATATTAATAATATTTATTGGTTTTCTTGTAACAGTACAACAGAGCGAAAACAATTTCCAGATACTAATGAGGCAAGGATAGAAACGATTTATTGATTTGATGGTAGCTGTTCATTTATTTATTTGTTCTTTTTTATCATGCAATTACAAAATCAATGATTTTTGTCTCTTTGATGGACACGACAATTATGGAAATGCTAAAGAACTAAAAATTCGAGTATACCTGGAGCCTGTCTCCTTCGCAAATATGGAGAGCTGAAATGTTTTCGGATGACAATAACTCGGTTATAATTTAAAAAAAATAATAATTTCTCAATGTTTTCGGTCGATGAATGAAGTTTAAATTTTGTTAAAAAATCATAATATTTATTTTTTCTTTCTTTTATTGAGAGTGTGAAGTATTCTATTATTAATACGGTCTAAAAAAAAAAAATCGGAATTTTTATTAAAAATTCATTTCTATCCATTATCGTGGTTTAAATTAATAATTCGAAAAATTTAAGCCATTGGTAACAAGTCACTGATTAGTTTAAATTGCTCTCCTTTATTTATTATTAACAAGTTCAAATTGTTGGCGTGATAACTTCATTTTAAACAATTATTTAGATTCCGCAAGATGCGTTTATATTTTTAATTATGGTCCAAACTGTCGATGAAATACACTGGGAACAAAAAAAAAAAAATGAGAGAATGAAAATCGTTTTCCATTAAATCTACCAATAAACTCATTTGTCATTTCGGGTTTATTGTCGCGAATAAATTGCGTAAAAGTATTGATAAAAAGTTAATAGGAATTTATGTATACCAGTCACGAATGACGAAAGCTTAATGGATTAAATTTTTGTTTTAATAGATTTAAAAGTTCGTTTTAAACAACGTAGGAATGTAAGAGCAGTTTCGACTGGTTAAAAAAATTTTATATATATATATATATATTCGAGATATTCTGTCAAAACAGCGAGGTGTCAAAAGTCTCCAATACAAGCTCCAAACATTAGAAAAAAAAATTGAGGAAAAATACGCATAAAAACGGTTAAAATAAATATTTAAGGCCGAAAACAATTCGATCATTAAATTAGAAACATCACACCATTAAAAATTTTATGCTTCATTAAAAAAGAAGCATGAAACTGCAATAATAAAAAAGACTAGAATGAATTTTAGAAACTAATAGGCCTATTGGTGTATTCATTAATATTTCTCTATAGGATAATTAACTCAAAATGGAGAGAAAATGACGAAACAAAACATGCACATATTTTTTTTTTCTGGTGATAAATATTAATATGACTACCGCCTATTTATCTGTGGTGACATTAAATATGTTTATTAAGTTAATTGTTTTCTTAAATATTTCATTTATACTCTTTTTAATATCCATTAATGGCAGTTGTCCAATTGGAACAATTAATAAGAAACGTTTAGTAGGTTGTATGAAACGGCTAGGCTAATTTATATTCTAAATTAAAATTAAAGTCTGTTTAGGGAAAGTATTAATTAAAAAAGAAGAAAGCGGTTGCGTGTTAGAATGCTATCAATAGCTTCTCTTTTTCGTTTTATGTCCAACTAAAGTAAAACAATTGATAGGAAAACGGATCTTGTGGCTTTCTTTCTGAATTATAAAACATATTTTAACACTTTTATTCATTATTCAAACCGTGTGGAGGTCTGACGAACTGACGACTGACAAAAATTCTACTTTAAAAAATATAGTGGTAGCTGTAGTTGTAGTAGTAGTAGCAGTCTTTGAAAATTCTAAAAAAAAAAATTGTTTTGAATAAATTTTGATTTAAAAATGAGAAAGAAGAGCTACAGCATTTTTTTTAACAGTAGAAAGAGAAACTTATGCGAATGTAGTCAAGATTAATAATTAAAATTTCGGAATTTTCTTCGTGAATATTTTAATATAAAAATAGAATTTTGTTTTTTTTTTTTAAGTGGTATAATTCGG
Source organism: Olivierus martensii (assembly GCA_000484575.1). NCBI lineage: Eukaryota > Metazoa > Arthropoda > Arachnida > Scorpiones > Buthidae > Olivierus > Olivierus martensii. The sequence continues at coordinate 83,379 of AYEL01078312.1, forward strand.
ATATCTTTAAATTCTGCAGATAAAATTAAAGATATCAAAGAAATAAATGGTAAAAATTCCGTATGTGGAAAAATCATTTCGAATAAACAATGCGAAAGAAGAATAAGCTTTGGAACAGAAAAAGCAAGATTTAAAAGAAGAAGAAGAAAAAAACAACAACAACAATGCGGTAAAAGTGAAGGAAAGAGAATAACAAAAATGATGGATCGGTTGAAAGAAAATTAAATTCGCAATGGAAACTTTGCTTCTGCTAAATAAAAACACGTCGAATGACTTAATTCTCCAACCCCCCGAGATATTCGTGATGAAACCTTTGCTATAGTATTGAAAAATTCGAATAACAGCTCTATCTATCGAATCAATCTTTTAGAAACTTTCAATTGTTTACCTATACTACCTTTTCGGTTTTTTTTCTTTCTTTCGTTTTTAGTAATCTGCTCGCATCGACAGTCGACAATCGTTTTTTAATCAAGGACATTCTTAATGACGGAAATCAGGTTTACAGTCTGCTACATGTGTTGCATGTTCAGTTTGTCAATAAACTATATCGTTTTAAAGTACTTTGATTCATTTCTTCGATTTTTCTTTAAATATTCATCACGAATTATCATTTTATTATCGTTCACGACAGTTTTAAGAATTTAGGACGTACGCTTTCCTGCATACTTCGAGGCGTGTTTTTGTCGTGTTTTCTCGATACGGCCGAAATTAAAGTTTTAAGCAGCGCACTGCAGCGTTAAAGTTTGATTGTTAGAATCACAAGTCAGATTTAACTCCTGTTATAGCATTAAAAAGAAAAAAAACGAGACTAATAATCATAACAATCGAGAATAAAGCAACATAAGATGATGTGTAACTAAAAGCAACAGTTAGCGAATTGGCTCCAATACACGTAAACCGGTCATTGCTTTTTCCTGCTGCGTATGCATTACCTTTAAGTAAATTACACCTTTCCTCGCACATTTTTCACCTTCCTGATTGGCTAGTCAATTAGCACGTGACTGGAACAAAACGTGAGATCCGGCCAAAACCGACACCTCATGATGTAGAAGTAAAGAAAATCGACTGTTTGTTTATCACGATCCAAACCGTTTATTGCGATCGACAGACGTGTTGGCAGATCGTGACGACGAAACTGGCGTTACCCCTAATTTCATATTGTACTATGCGTTTTACGCCTTACAAAATTGACCTAGAACTTGTCTATTTAAATAGAAGAACAAACAGGCTAAATTGAGATTTATCGGCCGGGGATAAGTGGCTCTTTTAATTCTCGGAATTAACCATGTATTATTTAAACACTCGGACCAAATATCTAGTAAATATTCAGTAACTGGATCCATTAGTGCCTTAATAAATGTTTAATAAGATAATTAGGTTAATACAGATTATATACAACCAGATGAGCAACTTGCATTATCCGATTTATATTATACATCGCCATTAATGAATGGTCGAAGAAAAGTAATTAGCTACCGAACTAGCTCGATAAATTCGTATACAATTCATTCTAATGTTTTATTTATATTTATTATTCTTTTAAACAAAAGGAGGATGGAGATAAAGAGAGAAAAAAATTGTTTTAACGGACGAACGCCAACAGTTAATAAACAATTCTAAGGATCCATCATGATAGTTATTATTAAGAACAATAAACCCGTTGATGTCCATTCAAGTTCAGATCTTTGTTCCATTCGCATGATCTTGGCGACCCTTATACTCCAATACGAGGTCAGTATTTACACTAGAGGTCATAAAGGTCATGACATCATGCGAAGACTGCACTTCTTGACATGCTAGCACGAAACTCGGGTCGGTAAAGATTGATGAGCTTAACTATGGAATGTCGAAATAACGGGTGCAGGTTGTTAGTCCTAGTTACGTTCAAATATATTTTCCTCTTTGGATTTTGTGTTTCCATCTCATCTGCAACCACCTGTGTGCCGAGTACGAGCCAAAGACACCCACTCGAGCGACTACAGGATTGATGGCGGAGCAGTGAACCCAGAGACTCAAATTACAAACCCAATTTGTCGCCGCTCGCGATTTACTGTCCAACCTCTGCGTCTGCACATAAATATGGAGAAGTAACACGAGATGCGTGTAAACATTATCGTCGAGCGTACAGCTCCCTTTTTTATTTTATTTATTTTTTTTAAAGATCGATTCAACTTATAAAACTCCACCTGTGGACTTAATGCAGACGTATAAGGTTTTGAGACAGGTGCTGAGTAAAAATGACATAGTTCCGTCATCTGCCTATTAAATATTTAGTATGCTTTAGTGTCCACACCCTGCTGAAGTTACTACAGTCATCTATCAGTCAAAATATCCAGATGTCTCGGGATGATTTGATTTGATAGCAGAATAGATACTATTTTGTTAAGTTGCAGAGTTAATTTAGTCTTGGCTCGTTGATCAAATCAAAATTTACTCGACAATATATGCTAGTACATGTCATAAATTATAATCCGGTAGTTTTACATTAAAGAGATACAATTGATGGAATTAATTTATCGAATAAAATTGAAAACGATATGTAGATGATGATGATTTTTCTCCTAGAGAAGTAGAGATTACGGAATCTCCGTTCTCGATCGCATGTAACTTTAGAAATGTTTCTATCGCCTCATAAATTCGTATAATTATTTTCCATTATTCTCGAGTTATGGTTAACAGTAATGTCTCCAAGGTTAACATAAGTGTAATCATTCAGCATGCGATTCTATTTAAAATGGTAGAAAATATCCTTCCATAAGTGCATTTTAACATTCCATTCAGCAGAGTAATGGGTTATAAATTTTTAAATAAGAGTGTTTTATTAATAAGTGATAGCCAGTGCCATTTGATAAAAGGTAACCCTTCTATTTCGTGTTACGTCCCTTTAATTCACAATGAAAGTAAAGTACCCATAGTTAGAGACGGAAGACTCTTCACTCTAATCTATCTGCACTTATCCAAATAAATGCGAATTATTTGCGAGTATTTCTTACGAATTGAAAAGGCAACCCTGCAATTTTAACTGGGCTAAACTGAAAGTTGCCTCCTAACTATTCTTACACAATAACGGAATAAGGGTGGACGATGGCAAGTCTGCTGCTATTAGCTGCAGGGTATAATCGCCAGGAACAGTTAAACAGCGGATCTCTCTCACGTTGTTTAAATATTTTCTCAAACTTGGACCACCTACTTAATGACACGGGGAGCGAAGGTACGTCACCAAGTAAAGTGGCTTCAGACACATGGCCTGCTGCAAAACTACCCCAAATTACAGTCCGCAGCACCTCACATCAACTCTTTCTCCGTGTCTAGACCCACCCATCAGTGCCCTTTCGCAAATTGTAAGGTATGTAATTGAATGAAAAAGAAAAACAACCGACATTGTTGGGAACCTTCCGCCTGTCACTCACTCTATTAGAAGCTCGTTATTGTCTGTTTTACACCCTCAGCTTTTCAGTTTGTTTCCCCACTTGTTTGTAATAGTTGGCGAAAGAGGTTAATAGTCTTGAGAAACAGCATTTTCTACCTTTTATATTTAAATCGCAAATTAAGGTGTATTGAATCAAGGGTTGTAATTTGTTCCCTTAGTCAAACTAAAGCGTATAGCTGCAACTATGATTACAATCTTTCTGTATAGTAGTTGAGCTTTCTCAGAAGTGAATAAGTTTCCACACAAAGCTACTTAAATATTCTTTATCGCTTTTCTTAATGCGATGCGCTCTATACTTGGGACGAAATTTTATTAGCAACGGAACTCGTTTCCATTCTTAAAAATCTCCACCCAAGTCACTTCCTATCAGGAATGATCAAGTGGGAGGAAGGATCCATTTTGAAAGATCTCACGTGATCCGAACACCTGGTATTTTTTGATTAAACAGTAATCTGAGGATTTTAAAACGAGATGGTAAGCTTTATGGCCTACAACCAACTTCCGCTGGAGAGTATCAAAAATGGTTTTGTAACCAGTCCCAGTTTGAAGGGTGTGTCTTGGAATTACAATCAAAAAAATTTCACCAGTCGCAATCTTACTACTGTAATCTTCTGAATACAAAGCAAAATTAGATAAGACAAAACCTATTATTGTGTCTGGTTATATTTTAGCCGGAAAAAGACATCTGTAGCAAAGCCAAATAAAACTGTCAAAGAATCGCTTAGGACTTGTGTATGAGGATCACGTTTCAAATGCGAGTCCATCAGTTCCTGGTTGTAGTTATAAAACAAAAACGATCTTTGTTCTCAGCATCAATTGATTTGCTGTCCGAAACCAAGAAAAAGCTAATTAATCTTTCAATGATACGTTAAAAAGCGAGGACAAATTTGGAAGCAAAATACTGGTTTTCAATTAATGCATGTCCATCATGGCATAAAGGAGACTCCTTATCATCAACAAAGAGCCATTACCTACTCATTCCAGTACATCTTAATCTTCAATCTGGTTTTTCGATAAGAACCGTGCAAATTGTAGAGTAAAACATTATCGTCATCTGGAAATGTTGATACATATCCTGCCAAGAATAGCCAATAGGAGATGGAGCAACCATTAGTCATCGATGATTAAGAAAACCAACAAATGTAATACGAATATGCCCCGAAGAAATGTACTTGGCAAAAAACACCTGGTCGTCTTAAGCCACACCTAAATTATGGATGGGCCCCAAATTATTGAAAGAGGATTTTTAAAATCCTCCACAATACTTCTTTTAATTTAAAAGTTGGACTGAAACGAAACAAGCGTCTGGATGCGCTTTGGTACATTTAGTTTTACCTTTGACATCCCCGGGCAATACTTCTGCATACATTTAAATCAGTGGTCAAAGCGGGAGCCGACAGAAACCTTTTCTTGTAAAAGGCCCCCGAAACTAACAAATGGACTTAAGAGGCCCCTTTGGATGCATCTCTGGAGGTGATGTACGTCGGTATTTTGCTGCCTCGCGGTAAATGTAGCACTTCCTCAAGACCACCTACACCAATCATGTCACTTCTGGGACAGTTTTGACAATCTTTATGTGTTCTGACACATCGTAAGTTTGGCCTAACAGCCATTCCCCATCGGACGGGTAGCGTTGTCGGCCTCCGGGCCAAAAAGCCCGACGTTTGGAGAGGCGGGTCCTTTTCCACGTGACAAATTACTGAATTCCCGTGAGTCATCGGTAGATGACAATGTGCGCGTGCGCAATGCTGTACGTTCGATCTTTATCTGAGGGTACAAGAGATGAGGATGTGTGATTGGTTATCGTCACGCACTCTTTGTTTCATGCACGCGTCTTTAGCCATGCAGGAACAATCCCATCTCGGATAGGATAGTCTCGATGACAACCTCAAGACTTTACCAATGCCTTCTCTATACCCACACACACACAACACATAAAGTTCGGACTTCGGCAGAGTACCAATGGACACGGGCACGCATAACACTTTTAATTCCGTTTCATCCGGTTGCCAAATAAACAATTGTAAGCCATAAAGTGAATTTTGCAACAGACAGTTTTCTATGACTCCTTTTTTTATCATTTCAGTCAATGCGTATATGGTATGAGTTTTTAACAAAGAGTGCTTCTGCTGGACAGGTGGCGTCTGGGTGGCGTTGCGTGTTGCTTTCCGTTGGACGCCATTTCCTTTCCGGACCACAAGATGACTGAAATGACAATCTATTATAAGACAAGTAATTGTTTGATTCTCTAAAAACCCAACATTTAATTATAACTAAAACCTCTCTTTACACACACACACACACACACACAGAAAATTATAAATGAATTATAATTTAACTTTATTATGGAAAGAAATTTGCTAAATTTAGTCAGTCTATAACCAACACCATCTGCCTTTGAATGACAGTCAAGTTGTCATCCGAAAACACCATCTGCATAGCTGTTATACAACACACATAACCAAAACATAAACATATTAAATCATAAAAGTATTTCTACACTGAAAAACAGTGCAACCTTTCTATCCGAAAGCAGAAAAAAGAAAAAATTATTGTCTCACAATATTTAACGCTGGTAAAAAAAAAACAAAATGATACATATTTCGATGGTATTATTTGCCAGAAGTTGATGGATTGAAGTCTCACAATATTTAACGCTGGTAAAAAAAAAAAAACAAAATGATACATATTTCGATGGTATTATTTGCCAGAAGTTGATGGATTGTCACTGCGATGCGTTGTAATGTATCCTCACACAATAGGCGATATTAAAAACGATATTGTTATTTTTTTGTTACACTATTGACTTTCTTTGCCTAAAGTCATGAATTACAATAATCCGGTTCTGACTTCCACGTTTATTCGAAAGGCCGCGGGCCAACATGATTTAAGAGATAGAAAACATCAACGTGTAAGACACGATCGCAACTAACGCTACCGATAAAGTTTGATTTATGAATTATCTCTTAAATCAAATTTATTAGAGTATATAAATACTATTTGAATGTGGATTTCGAAAAAATATCTTAAATTCTCTAGAGTAAAACCGAGTGCGGTTACTGCAGACAGACTCAAATTTCTGTTTATCGTGTATTCTTTAGCTTAAGGAAAGACGTTGTGTATACCGAATAATATGTCTAGAATAATCCATTAATTAGACCGCGCTTAATTCTCATTTGTAGGCTGATTAATGGCAATTCTATCGTCATCATCTGATTCTTAACTACATCTTCTCCAATCTTTTATCAATCTAATACGCTATTAATCTTGTATAGCGCATTGGATTTTGGTTGGGCAAAACGGATTAAATAAAATTTCATCATCGTTTTGAATAATCTCTAAATATTAATAGCACTATCCGTAGCTAAGTGGATTTCCAAAAGAATTCTCATTTCCTCAATCTCTCGCCGTATAACTTGACCTATTAAATCATTATCTTATTATCTCCGGGCCATTCACTCTTGGTTACAAAATTCGACTCATCTTAATTGACCTAAAATCTTTAAGTTTTAATCTTACGCCAATTTTTACCCGATAGACAAGAATTTGAATGTTTTTTTTAACATCTGCTGGCAGTTTTTTTTTTAAATATTAAAAGTTTTGGCGAAGTTATGTGGATAATTTATTATGCTAGAAATTATTGGAAACGTGATATCATTCAGATACTAAGTTAAATATGTTTTAATCGGAATTTAAAACTTGTAACAGTTTATTTATTCATTTTAATTTGTAAAGTTTTCTTTTGTTGCTATTAAATACCACAAAAGACCCTAAGGTCCTTTATAAGTGACTTTTTTCCCCCTTTTCATTAATTCATTAACCTACTTCCCTACTTTTGTATACACATTTATAATAGGTCTATAGAGCGGTCAACTTTTTTGATTCTTTTAAAAAATTCTAGGTAATAAAATAAAAAAAAATAATAATAATAAACGAGTTTGGATTAATTATCATCGTTATCGTTTTACTCGACGGTTAAGAATTAATTTTCATAAACAACTTTTTTTTTCCCCCCTTCTTTTCGTTTAAGGTCGAAATGAGCAAAACGCCGTTTTCGGCCATTTTGAAGAAGTGAAAATTTAACCTTTTATCTCGAATTTGATCGCTATAACGAGACTATTAGCACTTAGATTGTCTTCATCAAGAGGCAACTCAAGGGATATAATTAAGTTTTGTCCAAGGCGACAGCTAAAAGGAGATAAAAAGAGGCCTCAACAGATAATCTGCGCTAAAGAGATGTTGAAATATCGAACAAAATATCTCGATTCGATATAACATTTAGACAAGTTTATAGAAACGTTCATTATAATTATTATTTTTTTTCTTTCTAATATGTTAAAGCAGGAACTTAGCGTGGAATCTATAATAAGAATATCCTTGAAGAGAATGATATCTGACTTGCAGATCATTCTCTTCGAGCAGATCTCATTTCTCGTTTTGGATGAAATCCAAAAATTAAAATAGCAACTAAATTAATTTTATTTCAATTTTATATTCATAATTATTTAATAATTATAATAATAAAATGCGATTTCGTCACAGGATTTTGAACTTTGAATAACGTTTTCTTTTTTGTTTTGAAGCTAACGTCTGTTATTTCATCCTGCCAAACCGATAGACACTTCAAATAAAAAAAAAATTTAATGAATAGAAAACACTGATAATTATATAACAGATATAAAAGAATGAATAAAAGTTATTAATTTGAATGACAATAGTTTTTGGTCGTTTTTTATGTTATCTGTTCACGTTAAACCCATTAGGAAGTTACGTGTATCGTCTAACGTTTCGTGATATCTAGCTTTGTTCTATAATTCAATATATTGCGAAATAGTTCAATCAGTCGTGTCTATTTTACGTTTTCAGTAATATTTATACAACAATATTTGTAATTTTACACCCGGAAGGTTTTATACTTTTACTGAATCATCTGTAATTATTTCTCTATAGCATATTAATGAGTTTATAACAAGAGACTGATGACTTTATCTCTCCTTTTCACTATGAATAGCAAAAATGACTTTAAGTAGTGTTGAAATTTTTAATTATTTTCTTGTATAACGTCTGTCAAAAGAACTAAATTATACAGTTACATTTTAAGAGTAAAAATTAAAGCCGGCTATTTTGGAAGAAATTAAGGATAAAAATAAGGAAGAAGACACGTGTTCTGCCAGGAGAGAACATCAGTCACAACACCACAGGATTGGTGACAGGTGACCAATTTGTTGCTGTCGACCTAGTGACGACACTGTTAACCTTGCCCAACAAACTCCTGGAGGTAAAAGTATCTTAGAATTGCAATTTGTGTTATGCCATGCAAAATTTAGTTGGATTTATTTTTATAAAAAAAAATGTTGCGGATAAATTTTAAAGTTGTTTAGCCGGAGGGTCATAGGTATAGGTCTAAATATCGGTCTATAAATTATTTTTAGCTTTATTAAAAATTTAATTGCGATGGCCTATAACGTATAGCTACAGGGCTTCGTCAATTAGTGGAGGAAGAATATAAAGTTTGATTTATAAAACCCCTGATAATTCAGGAAAATTATTTTCCGCTTATTAAAGTAGAAAATAAGTCATACAACTACCCGAAAAGGCCCCAGATCGATCGATATCCAAAGGAGAGAGAGAGAGAGAGGAAAAACACGTGACCCGCAGGAATTAATTAGGATGATCTTAGAGTAAGGTAGACTTATACTTTAGTATAAGAGAAAATGGCTGCAGGCGTTCAGAACCTCTTTCCGTGTCCGATTAAGTTGTTTCTTTAAAGACGAAACCGATTTCGATTCCACAACGAAACGAGTTAGTTGCGTGGCCACGTTTGAGCGTGCGGAAAACAGAAGTAAAAAAAAAAAAAAAAGAGTTGCGTGGCCACGTTTGAGCGTGCGGAAAACAGAAGTAAAAAAAAAAAAAAGATGGAAAAAAGAACTGACATCCAAGAAAAATTGATTAAGATGATCATCAACATTTTTCTTTTCTGAGATCATTCCATATTATGGGGAGATGAGTGAAAAATGACTAAGGCCTTAATTTGTCACTGATAAGAAAGGAGAAAGTATACGGTTTGCATAGATCAAATTGGTCAGTCCAAAAATCAAAATGTAGATTCATCAGAATTCGTCCGAACTGCTTTACTGGAAAATTCGTTGTAACGAGGCTGTAGGCCTATCAATTAGTAAGTAGCACCAGCGCATCGCTATTAGGGATTAGAAAGTGAAAGTGATGTTAGAACATTTGGGGCGATGGGATTTTGCACCCGTAGAGGCAAGCGTTTAACAACGTACGGTTGCAGTAATCGGATGCAATCTGTAAAACTTATTAACGTCAAGCTGTTGCAGCTCTATAGGAGGCATAAACATACAAATGAGCTGTCAGGCGCCATCGCCTCTCGTTTGCTAATCTTCATTCGGCTCATGCTTCATCCCAATCAACCTTAATTACCATTAAGTGCTCGAGTTGACCGCAGAATTTTCGCTAATTAAAATATTAAAAATAATTCCGAATTTAAACTGCAGATGGTGTTGATGTCGGAATTTTCCCACGGGTGAGACGGAGAAAAGAAGGGCTCTCTGCCACACCCAGGGACGGGCATGACGCCCTATCAAACTGGTAACGAGTCCACTCCGACCGACGCTAACGCGATGCTAGCCGGGTGTTTATCATTCGAATGATTAGAGGTGAAAAATGGACGCTTGGCTTGGGTCCTTCAACTTTCCTCTCCAGACACACCTTCCGCCTGCCTGGGGCCTTTTTCTTTTCCTAGCCAGAATTCTGCCCACGCCTCGAATTAAAAAATGTTTTTTGCCTCAACTTGCAAATTATGATTTTTGTGTTTTTTTCATCCGATCTTTTTCGGTTTTTCTGGGGACTCCAACATTGGGCAACTTGCGAATTACGTTTGGATCGGTCTAAAGTCACGTGACGCCACCCGAAAACCCGCTACCGTTTGATCACCAGAACAAAAATAAAAAAAGGCTCACTCATTTTTAAATATCACGTGATAAGAACTCAAACATTTTATCTTCCCCAACTGACATCTTCGTTCTGTAATCTACAATAGTAGGTCTATTTATAGCTTACATTATTCTGCTATTAGCACTATGAATATTATAATTCTTTTTATCAACAACATTTAACAAACGACAGTTTCAAGCATCATTAATCTCCTCACAACGAAAATTTTCAATTGAAATTTGTATCTGACTCATGTTTTAATCATTAACAATTTAACATAAATACAAGTTAAAATATTATTTATTACTAAAGCAGCGAGGAAACTACAATTTCTTCTCTACAAAAATTACAGTAGCATTCCAAAAAAAGAGTTTAATTATTTTGTTGTTCCTATAAAATGGCGACTAACTAAATAAAACATTCGTAAGCATGTAATCCAAAACACATGATTAAAAGTTATGGGCATGGGCATAAATTAATAAAATCAAATCGTAAAAATCACCTTTCACGTGATCAATGGACATTTCTATTAATTCTGTTAAGTAAAAACCGCGTCACGTGACCATAAATTAAATATTTTCGTAGAAACACGATCCGTATCACGTGACTCGATATAGATTTACTTAACGTTAGGTGGACGTATCGATTTTTATTCTATTAGCCAATCCTCACACAGGTATGTTTTCCTAGCAGTCACGTGATCGCGGTTTGTTGTTAGTTCACGTTACCGTCTTGCCGGATTGCTAAAAAAAAAAAAAAAAAAAAAATATTCCAAAAAAAAGAGTTTAATTATTTTGTTGTTCCTATAAAATGGCGACCAACTAAATAAAACATTCGTAAGCATGTAATCCAAAACACTTGATTAAAAGTTATGGGCATGGGCATAAATTAATAAAAGCAAATCGTAAAAATCACGTATCACGTGATCAATGGACATTTCTATTAATTCTGTTAAGTAAAAACCGCGTCACGTGACCATAAATTAAATATTTTCGTAGAAACACGATCCGTATCACGTGACTCGATATAGATTTACTTAACGTTAGGTGGACGTATCGATTTTTATTCTATTAGCCAATCCTCACACAGGTATGTTTTCCTAGCAGTCACGTGATCGCGGTTTGTTGTTAGTTCACGTTACCGTCTTGCCGGATTGCTAAAAAAAAAAAAAAAAAAAAAGCCGAATTTTTATCGAAACTCTATTTAATTAAGCAAGAAAATGTAATTTAAGACGAGTGGAAAATAAAGAAAAACCGGAATTAATTTTGTGTGCAGGAGAGATGATTTAAGAGAAACAATGATACGTGATTTTAATTGGAAAAATTAGGAAGAATGCTCATTACTTTATTGAAATCGTCTTTGCAGTCGCATGTTTATTTATAACGTTCATCTCATTTGCATAAATTAAACTTGTCGTCGCTTCGTTTTTATTTTTTTAATTTTTACAGTTAATTAATTTCGAATTACCTGCAAGAACGAAATTTTTCGCATTTTTTTTTTTTTTTTTTTTCAGAAAAATGGACTAGATGCCATTTTGGAAAGCAAGAGAAGTCTTCCATCGGGCATTTTCCATTAATGAACGGATGGGAATCTGATCACGTATTCGATGTGATCACGTGACGATGTAATACACAACGGATTATAACATGTTTTTTTTTTTGTTTTTTTTTTAAGACACCTCGTTAGTGACGGACACGAGTCCGACCGATGCCAGTCGATCACGTGACGCGAGTAGCGATTTTTATCTATCCTACGGCCTCTCTAAAGTGTGGTTAGCAAAGGATTGCTTGATACGGCACACGAGTTGGCCTTCTTCAATATTTTTCAATATAAATACATAATAATCGTCATCCCATTCACCCATTTATAATAATCGTTGCCTCTCAGCAATGCGATTGATTCATTACGGGAACGGATATTAATTCAGTTGTCCTGTAGCGTGAGGAAGTTAAGTCTAATAATAATAAAAATAAAAAAAAAAGAAATTATCACGTGATCCTAGTTTCTCTATTTTAAATCGTTTCTTAACGTGAAATTAGCAGATCACGTGATAATTAAGTCACATGACTCCGACAGTGAGACATCATATATTAACTCAAACGAGGGAGAAAAATCGCCAGTTCTGTCACATGACGTGAGTTGTATTTTGCTTTTTTTGTTTTCGGTGCGAAAACTACGTACGTTCGAGAACACGCCATCGTAATTTCCGAATTAACAGTAAAAAATGATAAGAAACAAATGACCGAGCGAAAAGGTCGAGTGAAAATCACGTGACTAGCAGGCGAGGGAAGGGAAAAAAGCCAACGGAGTATTTTACTGGTAAGTATCCTTCCAGGGAAACTGTTATAAACTAAAAAAAAAACCACCAAGAAGTCGCAGCAGCTTTTGAACACGGGGCATAAGGAGAGAAGTTATTTCGTCTGTCAAGAAGAACATCTTTTACTCCGGAAAGACAATTTACAGAGTGAGTTAAAGTGCAAGGTGGCGGGTTTTTAATTGAACAATCACTTCAGCCACTTCATTAGCACCTTAGAGTAGCTGACAAGCGAAATGCCCCATTTGTCAATCAATTCACTAACTAATAAAGCCAACTTCGCATACCTCAAGTGACACACGCCGCTCTCTTCCACTTTGCTTTTACTCGCGTGATCGTTTTCTGACGGATCACGTGATCGTCTCGAATTCCGCGGGCTACCACCAAATAATCTTTGTTGTTTCTATTTACGTGAGAGGCACTATTCGGATCACGGAAAGCCCAATACGCAATACACAAAAATTTAATTTAAATTACGCTTCCGATCACGTGGTAGAGACGACGAGACATTGAGCGCTTCTCGGGCGAAGTAAATATTGATGGAGCCAACCCAGTTAAACTTGCATGACAATAGAGTGGTTCAATCTTGTTTTGATTTTTGGCAATTATTAGACGTTCGATCGTCTTAATTTTCGTGTGGGGCACGCCGCCTGTTGAATTTGAAACATGTTAATCACGTGATATCTTCCGGGTCACTGTCCAACCTCCCTTTTTTTTTCTCTCCTGATCTCTGACCTTCCTAAAAATAACCACAAGAAATTGATTACGTCATCCGCTTGACATCTTAATTGACAATCACCTGGAGGTCTAGTGCTGCATCCATCATTCTCCCCCGTGATGTCAGCCATCGTGCATCGTGTCTACCCTTCCTGGCTCCTTCGCTTCTTTCTGATCCGACTCGGCATTGATCTAGGTTTTTTTTGTTTAATGCTCGAGTACTTAATGTCTTATAAATCGGCTGCAAAGACGAACAGATGGCTAAGTTGCATGTGCATGTCGATGATTATTATCATGCGCGTGTGTTTGTCAATACTCATGAGAAAGTCATTGCCAGATAACAGACCATCTATTGGAAAATTACTGCTTTTCTTCCAATCGAAAATTTAGTCGTCTATCGTGCTCGACGTCATTGATTGCAGGACTGTGGACATGTTGCACGAGTTGGCTTGTGCAGTCGGCATTTGATAAATCTCAAAGTTTTTTATTTTTTCCTTCGCCATCTCTCGCTCTTTCTTTCTTAGCGGAAACTTCTGTACATGAAATTATTTAAATGATTCTGTTTTAAGCAGGATATTCACTTCATCAGACTCTTTTCGGGTTTATCGATCCGATTGATATTCATCTTTATTTTTATATAATTTTTATAACTAACTGCTAAATATTCTTAAAATATATTTGTGCAAATAGTTGAAACTGAAGTGTTACCATGATTAAAATCTATCTGCAATGATTGAGAAGCATTGAAAATGAAGTTGTCAATCACGTGACTTGAACTTGTTATAGGCCTTAGGTCATGACTTTATACATCTTATTTACTTGTTGCTATTTGTTTTAAATTATTACGTAAAAATGTGTAAAGGCGTTCATACATTCGATTTATTAAAAAAAAACGAGTTCTTCTTATTCGGTGAAAATTATTTTCGTCGCTATCAATCATCGAAAATAGCGTGCAACTGCGATGGGATAACTTGTCTTAAAAGTTTTTCCTCTTTCTTTACTACTTAGTGGGTGGGTACCAGTAGAAGCTTGACCCCGTGACCTTTCCCTAACTCAGCCACGCCACATTCCTTCCAAAACATGACGTTCCAAAGAGGTCATTTAACGATTTATATTAATTGTTCGGAATTCTCCGCTGTGTTCATTTTTTCAACTTTTTCTTTCGAAAAATTCCGATCTAGATAAATGCTCTTCCTTCACCTACCGATACTCTACTTTTTCCTTAATTAATATTCTACTCTATGATAGAATTATTTTCGTTGTAACATACTAATTTAACCTGTTCAATCATCTGATAAGTTATATTGCTGATCATTGTGTAACTCCTAAGAGTTACACCTTCAATATAAGCCCATTAATTTATTTTTTAGTATAAACACGATGCTAAGCAGCTATAATAAATTAGAAGTACTTTTAGAGTCCATTTCTAAACGGATTGGAGTTCAGACAGATATAAAACTGTTTTATTTTTATTACGCTATTAAAACGCATTTTTTAAATCTAGCTCGTAGTTCCAATTCAATTCCATTAATGGAATTCAGCGTTTTATTCTTTTAGACTCTTTCTACAATCCAGCACACACACACACACACACACAAGCAAAACAAAATCAGCAATGGCAGAAAACTTGGAAGAAGTTACTCGCTTTCTTTTTTTTTTCGCAAACGGCACTTTTTCCTTATCTAGTTAGCAGCATTCACACGTAAACCGAAAACAAGTATTTGCTTGCACTTTTTCAATTGTTTGCACTGTGTGGACTTAAAGAAAGAGGCACAGCTAGCAAAGAGCGAACTTCGGATCATCGCTCAAACAGTGCACATCTTACAGAAGCCACCTTTCTAACGTATTAACTGAGATGGCTACTTAATTTGAATTTCATAGAACGATACAGCCACCGAAACTTGTTTACGAGGAATTTTTTTCAACAGTTTTAAATACTTCAGTCAGACCTGGATAAAAAAAAAATATATATATATAGCTCGAGTCGACCTTCAAACGCGATTGTTTCAAGAGGGAAAAAAGCCTGGTGCACCTTAGAGGCCACACGGTGCAAATTTGAATAAAAGGAGAGAAGTATTGCGGCTTTACAATGCATCCGTGCCCTTCAAAGACTTATTGTCGATGAAACTAAATGTACAGCGGTACTTCACGCTTGACTCAACATTAATAACTCAAATTATCGATCGATAAATTTAGATTAAATGTTGTATTATGAGATTATTAATTAGACGTATTGACAGTTATTTATCTCCACTCTTATCTTTACTTCTGCTTCTGGCAGTAATCTTGTTCTCCTTTTTCTTTCAATAGCCATGGCTGATACGATCAATTTTGGTCCAGAAGTGCTTTATGTCGGAGTAAGTGTTTTATTTCTAGACCTAACACAATATTGGACTATAATGGTTCTGTCTAGTGCTTACGGTCAATAGCAGACTGAGAATGAGAACTGCTAGAGTCATCATTTCAGTTCGAAGTTTAATAAACAACTGAGGTGAAAGGTTAGCAAACTGCATAAATCTATAATTGTAGCTAGCCTATAACCTGTCTGTTAGAAGTTGATAAAACTCTTCCGAAAATTAACTCGTGAACTGGACTCTTGTTTTCATTAAACTATGTAGATGCCAAGATAAGTAACGAATATTAATATAAACGATTCGAAAATTCTTTCTATTCAAAGTAATTTTTCTCCATCTCGGTTTATCAAGATAAAAACTCGTTTAATGGTAAAAGCCTTATTTTCTAAGCTACAATAATAGATCTGTTCTCGGACGGTAACTTCTGAAGTAAAAATCAAAATCGGTGATGCTTGACTTCAAGCTCCAACGATTGTCTCAAATTATCATTTCCCAGTAGTAAGTCTTTCAGAGAAATTTTTTAAAAATGTAAGCAGCAGTTAACAATTTTATTGATCTAATTCTAAATGCTAGAACTACAACTCTAGAAAGTTAAACTGTCTATTTCTTGATCATATAAAATCTAAAGGAAGAGATAAGTTAGACATATTAAAGAATCAAGTTTCAAAAATGTTAAAATCAACAGTTATGAAACTCGAAAAATGATTTTTATAATTTCACAGAAAAATTAAGAAAAGCACTTCTAAATTTACACTTCTAAGTAAACTAGTGAGTTTAAAATTTATAAATTGTGAAACGTGAAGAAAATTAAACTAATGAAAGTAGTAATATGTGAAGGTAGCATTTTAAGATTTACTCCTCTTTAGGAGAGTCTGAGAGTGTTCAGGAATATATAAAAATGAAGGATAAAATAAAGTTACGTATGTAATTTACTAAAATAAAGAGTCTAAGCAATCTGTAAGATAAAAAAGCAAGTAGAGAGTCTAAGTTGATCTTTGGCCACTTTGGGGAGTTCTTAGCAAGGTTTGCGCGGGCACGCTTGGTCATGGACAATTTTACGGGACATTTTTCACAATGACAAGTAATTGCTGTCGGAAGTCTTAAATTTTGTTGCTGCTGTGGACAACTAATACTCTGGTTTTGCTACATTAACCATCTTGCCTTACTCAAAATATTTGAAAGTTTTCGAAGTCTCAACGCGCCATTTCAGTTTACAAACTCTCGCTTCAAAATTACAATTTTAAGATATGAAACTCGTAAAATTCATTAAAAAAGAGTTACGTAACAGCCAGTCTGGACGTCTTAAGTGATTTTTTTCCTTGATATCAAAATATTGTATCGCAGTAATTGGAGAACCGATATAGTTGAAACGAATACTGTGGTTTTTAAACATAGTTCTTAAATAACTTAAACAGAATTGTGATATTTTTATGAACAAATATTTACCTAAAGTATTTTAGAAGAATAGTTTTGACAGGATTTTTAAAAATGAAAACATAAAAACAAGCGAAAGAACTAAGCTAGGAGAATGAAGTATTTAAGTGGTGACAGCTTAGGCCATCACATGTCTACTTGACAAAAGAAAAACAAAGATTCGCAACCATAAACTGTTGCAGCCAGGGTGTCCCGTTTAATGTCCTGTCATTGCTTAGATGAGGTGCGATAAGAAAACCATAAACTGTTAATCTCATTAGCTAAGGCACTCAATTCGATAAACTCCGATTTTCTTACATCGTAAACATCCAACTGCAGGATTCACCATTTCTTCCTTGGGAATTTTCAAAAGAAGACATCTCTCTAGGCTAAAAACGTCTAGATAAACTTAAAAAATTGATTTTTTTTAAACTCTTTTCCCATTTCTTTGCTCATTTAATTAATTTATTCTACCGCCGCTATCTTCCTACCTTCAAATCTAAAACGAGATGTTTGCGACTCTTATTACATATGTAAAAATTTACTAACGAATTCAGTCGAGAAAAAAATAATATTTTTCGTACTTAAAAACTTTTTTTATTAGCGAAACTGTTTTCTTGCCGAAAGCTATAATGCTCCAAATTATGAACTCAAAATAAATTGATTGACAGGGATGAGGATGGTTAAATATTCCATTCCAAATTAAATTTGATACTTTAATTTATTATTCCACCCATCGGATTAGTTTGCCGAATGCTACTATAGTAATAAAAATAGAATATGAATTTATTTTTAAAAGATGAATCGGACAGCGATTTTATAATAATAAAAAAAAATGGTATTAAAAATCAGCAGTCGTTTAAAGAGCCTGTAAAAACACCTTTGTTTCTTATAATCTAGCAGCTGATGCACATAACTGTCTTTGGGAAGTGTTATGAATATTTCAACTTTAACAAATGTGATTTATGTCTTACGAGATTTCGCCAAAGGGGATTGAAGGGAGGAAAAAAGTCAATGTACGGTTCTGATTTATTGACGGATTGGATGTGCCTGCAAATCGATTTTGAGAGGTGTTTAGTTTTTTAATGGAAAACATATAGGCTATAGAAATTTATTTATTTTTTTTTTAAATTTGTTTAAAATTCTTCCAACAAAATCTTTTGATAAAAAGTAAACTAAACTAAAGGAAGAAATTGCTTCGAGCTTTTTTTTCTCGGCTGGGGAATACTTAAAAAATTCCTCTAACAACAACAATAAAAAAAAATCTTGAAAGTCTATTAAGGCTTCTAATTCTATGAGAAGTTTCATCCCTCCTCGGCTGGGGAATACTTAAAAAATTCCTCTAACAACAACAAAAATAAAAAAAAATCTTGAAAGTCTATTAAGGCTTCTAATTCTATGAGAAGTTTCATCCCGAAAATATTCAAATTTCTTTCGATAAAAAATAAATAAATAAATAAGTCGAAATTTATGTAAAAACTTAAAACCGGACAAAATTTCTCAAAACTTCTATATGTCAAGGAGGAATTTCAATAGCAGAATATAGAAAGAAAAGGATTTTAAAAAGAAAAAAATATATATATCCAAATTCGAAGAGAAAAAGAAAGAAAAAAAACGTTTGAAATGCCATCAAGAAAATTCGATGCAAGAATTCCATAAAAAACATTGAATAACTTTCCTAGAAAAATATCTAGAACAAGAATATTACAAAATATCAAGAAAAGTTTTACAAACTTTAAAAATCTAAAATAAGAAAGTGCAGCGCAGCAAAATCAAAAATCCCAAGCATAAAGAGAAAATCCTGGATAAGAAAATAGTGAAATGTCAGGTTTTTAGTAAGTAGCCCGTTTTTGAAATAATGAGTAATATTAGAGTAATGACTGTTATCGGAAATTTCCGAAATCACTATTATGACAATGTCCATTCTGCAGTCCCGAAGGCCTATGGGCAATATATAGCGTGTATTCCTTCCTAACAATCGGGATCCGCACTGAAAGAAGAGAAAAAAAAATTATCTAGAATAATTGGAGACAATCTCGTGACAAAAATGACCAAGAAAAATCCCTTTTAATTTTGGTCAAAAGAACGACTATTTATTTTCTTTGAATTGCCTTTTTGGAAACGGTGTGTTTCGCATTGACACACCCGGTTTCTCACCGAAATTAGGGCATATAGAGGCCCACAAAATGTAGTTATAACAGCAGAAATGACTCTAGGCATCTGTTGACAGTGGCCCCGGGCTGCCAGGTTCATCTAAAAGATATCAAGATGTCACATTTGCCTTGATAGACTCTTATTACAAGGGAAAACACTCTATCTAATTTTGATGTCAAAATTTAATATTCTTCTCTTCCCAGTATTCACTTATTGTCATTTTCATAAAATTAAACTTAGTGAGTAGGCTGCGTCTTAAATAAAAAAAAAAACAGTTCTTACAGCACACAATTACCGAGAACCTAGATTTAAGGGTCATTATTATTAAATATAGCTTCGTAAGGAGTGGATAATACTCAAGGATGGCCTCGTAAGATAATTCAAAATGATTAAATAGCTCAATTTAAAATAAATCCGAATATTTTGTATGAAAAAATCGTTTTTCACAACTTTAAAATAAAGTCAAATAGGTCCAAATAATTTTTTTTTTTTCAATTTTTAAGTTGTGCACTTGGCTTTGAGCCATCCTCTTTACAGTTTATGAATATTAACCGAAAGGCCTGCAAATCCTAAATCATTTATGTATGGGCCTGGAGGGCAGCTATTCTTTTTTAAAGAAATGCTTGGTAGGCCCCAAGTGAAATATTCATTGGATCAAACTGGAAAATTCCCAGTTCTGTTAGAAGGCTTCGGTGGACACATCACCCGATGGTCGAATTGGTTCTTTGGTCCCAGAGGTGTAGTGCGTTCTCTTTTATCTTCAGACTAAGATGTGGTGTGTAGTGTCATCAATAAGTATTGACACCGAACAGTCAGGACCATTTCTCACCTGCCTTTCTTCATCCATCATCTCTATCTTGGCCCAAGTCAAATGTCGCAACACAATGTTGTTAATATTAAATAAAGATGGATAAATTTTGCCATAGTTCTTGCACTCTCTCTCCTTTCTACATAAAACATCTTTATATATAAAATTTTATAAATGATTAATATTTTTATATCGTTAGATATAAATTTAAAGAGTGCAAACAATAACCTCTGTCATACAGGATAAGCAGTCGAGTGTATTTTAATCATCCGAGATGGTGATTTGCTTCGGGCTAATGTCAAGAATGCAACAGAGAAGATAATTTAGTTGTGAAGAGGAATGTATACGTAAATAGATGTTTTCACTGAATGCCCTTTTCTTTCTCGCCAATAAATAAATTTATAGAAGTAACTATTAACACGAACTGGAATTTTTTAACCGTTTGCGTTATCTATCTGTTTGTGCTTAGGCCTACACTTACAGTAATTATGATGATCACGGGTCTTTATTTAAAATGAATGTACTTTTGTATATTTTTTAAGTTTTAACATAAATATGCTTTTATTATTCGCATTAAAAATGGTTTTATATGCGCCTGATTGCTGTTATTAATCACAAAAAAAAGGCTGATAAAGTAGAGTGATTCTGATTCTACTAGACAATGGGTAGAATTATAGTTAAGTCATGCCTATATAGAAAATGTTATGAGCCTTAATGAAAAAGTTTAAGGCCTTCTTATGATAATTTCTGTTGGCTCGGATTCTATATTCAATTTTAGAAAATGCTCTCTAGATAAAATTTAAACGAGACGAGCACTTAGATATCGTTAGAAAGGCAATTTAATTAAATAGACAATAAAATCAGAGAAGTGTTCTTGTTAAATAAATAAAGTTGGCCATAAGAGAAAATTAAACTTAGGATCCGGATCGCTAAGTAAGAATTCAAGTTATGAAGGCTAAAACTTTAAAAAAGTGAAACCTTAAAGTATCATAATGCGAATCACGTTAATAATAGTGATGTCATGTTTGGATAACATTAAGAAATAATTAATGTGAGTTAGCGGACACCTACGCAAGCAGTCGGTAGAAAATGAGAAAGGTAAGCAGCTAGCAACTTGATTTTACCGAAGAGATAACAAACGTAATTTTGAGGAACGATTGTGCTTAAAGGACACCAGATAATCTAGCCTTTCACCAAGAGCGTGGCACAATGCATGATATATATGCGCTTTGCATACGATCAAATATATATAAATGACAGAAGAAACCATTGACAGTCGTCTCCCTGTTCAGCTAGCAAAAGATTTATTTTCTAACTTACGTATGACACACTGCAACGAATTATCCCTAAACAAAATTTTGCTTTTTTTAAACAAGACATGAGTTCATCAGACGGGCCTCTGAGATTAATTTTAAGCAACTTTATCTAAAAGGAATCATAACTATTCGGACTCGGTTTAAAAAAAATTATATTCTTATCTTATGAAGACCAACTTTTTTTTTGTGCGAGCTAAAATTTTATTTAAAACTTAATGTTTTTTTATACCATAGAATGGAAGAAAAATATACGTTTATAAATTTGAATTTTATTCAAATTAATACATCAAATCCAAATTTAAAATAAAAAGAATTTGAATAAAATTCGTATGCTATATCTAATGTTTACAATTAAATAATCCAATTGAAAAACGCGACATTGTATCAGGCAGAAAATGATTTGCAAAATTGAATCAATGCAAATTATTACTACTTTTAATTGTTACTAGATATGTCAACTAAACGCTCACAGCTGCTTTTGTGACACAACTATTACATCTGTTTGAAGTTTCATAATAAATAACAGTGCAAATTATTTTTAAAACTTCATTTTTCCATTGTTCTACGCTTAATTTCAAAGAGTAGTTTTAAAGTTTCCCAATTCCAGCACTAATTTTAAAAATAAGAGGCTAGACAGGCCTAAGCCTTAATTTGCTTAGGCCTGCGTTGTGATGATGGAATTGAGAACTGTCGTGACCTAAGCTAACTTAACCTTAGAAGGCTGATCTTTCCTTAATTGATTAGGTCAACCCTCATAACTATCATTATTCTCAAACACTGAACAAGTCCAGATTTAATTAACAATGACTTGTGATGGGAATTAATAGCGAAGTATTCAAACGTTCCTCCTATTTAAACTATAGAAAGGTTAGAACTATCAACATTGGAACCACGTAGCGTCATTTCGGCGCCATTGTTTTTATTGGGCTAGTCTTCTGGCTATGAGGCAACAAGTGCAGTGTTTTACTGCTTGCTTTGTCCAATATCGCTACAACTTATATCTTCTGCTGTGAGTTAAGAGTCAGTGCAGCTTACACAACAACAGTCGTGGTTACAGGCGAGGCATACTGAACAGCATGATGCTAACTTGGAAAAAAAATCACCACAAGCATATACAGACCTTTATATGCGTGGCAATAGATTAATCACGTTAATTAGTGCAATTAATTATCTGTTCTTTCAATCGTGCTCTTATTAAATTATTAATTTTATTTTATTTATGTCTATTTTGTTACATATTGCGTGGTCTTAATTTAGATGATGGCAGTTATACGAGTATAAAATTACTCGGCACCCTCGGTTTATGTTTCCTGTTTGTTCTTTGATATTTTAGCAGGATGATGAAGGTTTAAAGTATTAGAGGATTGTATTATTATTATTTTTTCTGTTAGCTTCAACTTACAATCCGGTGTGTCGAGAAAAAAAGGGGTGGGAGTGTCACGTTAAAAACTACTTACCGTGTTTTCTGTGGTGGTGATGATGATGATGATGATGAAGAACCGTTCGTGATATAACAGAATCGCCTTGTCTTAATTGTCCAGCACCAGAAGTGACAACAGCCGCCGATGTAACAGAGACGGAGCCACCAGTCGGCACCGCTGTGGCCGCTGTCAATCCAGCAGTATGCGGTGGTGCTGTGCCCAATATGCCGTCTATGGTATAGGGCACACCAGTAGTAGCCTGAAGTCCTGAATGTGGAGGTGGAGGATGGTATTCGTAAGGAGGTGGCAACGGCACGCTGTAAGGTGCTATGGGTGCACCAAAGTGAGCGTAAGGTCCCGGAATCGGCCTACCCAACCTGGCTAAGATGTGATTATGAGTGTGACCGAAAGCAGGTTCCAACAGTCTGGTATCCATTGTTAACATTCGCCTGAGCCTTCAGGCTTTGTTTCACGTTAATTTAGTTTAGATTTGCACAGTCTGTATTTGTTTATGCTTCTTTTACGTCTTGCTGCACTTGCGATCTCAACTTCTTAACACAGCACTTCTGCTACCAAACGCTGCACGCGTTGTAAACTGGCTTGATGGCTGTTACCACTCTACCGATCTCTACTGCTACCTACTAGGTGGAGTTAAAGCTCTACCGACCAATCCACGACCATCACCCATGTGGGATGTACTTCCACTTCAGAGCATGCGCTCCATCGCGCACACGCATTTTTATTTTTATTTTTTTCTCTCTCTCTCTAAACAGCAGCTACAAGTTTCTTTATAAACTGTTAATATACCGAAAAATAGATGGAAATATGATGATAATGACTATAATGACGAACTATATAATTTGTTTTTTCCTTTTATTTTTTTATCCAAAGTATCGTTGATTCACTAAGTTGTTATCAAATATTGTTAAAGAGGCTTCCGCAAATGTTAGCTACTGAATAAATTATTAACTATAAATCAGTTTGCAATATTCATTTTGGAGTTATGTAAAAGTCTAAATTAGTTTCAGTGGCGAAATACAAGTCACGGTTTGCTGAATACGCCATTTCTTCCAGGAAAGCAAACTAATTTGCCTTTTAAAAATGGATAAATGACAAGTTTTATTATTTAGATTTTATAAATTTTCGATTTGTTAGGTTTGTCTAATTCTCGATTTAAGATTTTATAAGTGAACAGGAAACCTAAGTTTTACTTTGAATGATTCAGATCTGAATGAATTTAAATGCTGCATCTGCTGTAATTTTATGTGTGGTTATATGTCTTTTTTTAATTGTTTAATTTAGGCATAAAATAATTTAATTACAGCTTAAAGAAAATCTTCATTTATTTAAATACAAGATACGCTTTGTTAAGTTGGAAGCGCGATATTATTATACGCGGATCATGTAATAAAGTTTTAATATTTTAATCCAGCAAGTCTTCAATAGTTAAACTTACTTTAGAAACTTTGTCGAGTTCGGGATTCACCAATTACAATATTATTCGGTCTTTCCAGCTTTCTGAAATTGAATTAATTTGCATTAGAATTATTTACGAAAATAGTTACTGGTTAAAATAGAGGGAAAAAATAACAATAGGGTAAATCGGGGGAATATGCCGACCTTAGTGAAAATTTTAAATTTATGAAAAAATTAAGTTTAAATTTATTAATTTCTGTTATTAATTTGATTGTTTTAATTGTTGTTATTTTCATCTTATGTTTCAGGAACTATCATCACTTCAAAATGAGTCGTTTTTTTGCTACAGGATCAGAATCTGAATCTGAATCATCCTCATCTGAGGAAGAACAAGCACAATCTAAAACAACTGGAATTACTTCGTAAGTCAAAATATACCAAGAATATAAAATTATTTTTAATTTTATAATAATTATAAAACTAAAGAAAAAATACAATGATGGCTTCATTAACAATAGCATTGATTAACTATATTTCAGTTATCATTTACATGGAATCTCATTGTTTCTTAATTGTTAATTTTTAAGCCTGTTAAATCTTGAACAAAAGCTTTATTTTCACAAAGTTGTAATAGTATTATTTAATAACATTACACTATTTTTACATACTTTGAAAGCTTAGATTTATTAAATTAATTCAAAACAATGTTTAAAATAGGCAAACAAATATATAATAATAAATTTGTGGAAGATAAAATTCAAGGTCAAATAGATGAATACAGAAGGATAAAGCAAATAATAATTGTATAGTATTTAAAAAGAAAGAAATTAGCAAATTATCAGTTTATAAAAATGGAAGATTATTATTATTTATTTCAAAACAGCTTCAATTTGTTTTCATTTGCTTAATTATTAAAAAAGAGCAAATATCTTCAATATCAAACACAAAATCAATTGAGAAATCATTTCCAGCAAATCAGTTATAAATCATATCAATTTGAATTATGTTTGCTCTCATATCCTTGTAAATATTTTAAAGAAATGTGCAAATACACTAATTTCAAGTTAAATTGATTTCATGTCAAATTTTATAATAAACTAGATTTTTCAAATTTAATATGAATTTTATTTTTAATGATGATAAAAGTTGAATTTATCTAAATAATTCCACAATACAAGAAAAAGCCACCAGTATTTGAGTTTATTTCTATATTTTTATATAAAATTTTTTATAAACTTAATTTATAAAATTAAGTTTTTAAAATGAAAGCCTGAAAATTCATATTTTTTTCATAATTTTAAGATATCATTAATAATATAGCATTTTAATGGCAAGTATTGAATAAGTAAATTCAACACTTATGAGTTTGATAAGTAGAATAAAATAGCCCGAAAAATCTTTTTTGACTCGAATTTTCTTAATTTTTGTTAAATATAACAAAACAGTATATATATATATTGTATTTATAAAATAGTATATATTTCCATAATAACAACTCCATTGTAAATACAGTATAGCAAAGTCCATTATAAGTATGATGAAATTGGGCATTTTTATGTGTCTTAATATAAAGCACCAGATTATAAAGTGCATTAAATTTTAGAAAATGCCTGATTATAAGAATTATATTACATTTCAAAATTTTTGAGTTCAGTCAAGTATTATTTTGAAACTCAGTTCAAATTTCAAAAAGTTTGCAATCTCTAATTTTTATAATAATTAATTACTTGAGATAGTCAACTTGCTTATAATGTGTGTCAACTTGCTTATAACATATGTGCTGCTATTAGTTCTCATTTAATATACTTGTAAATTAATTCAATTTTTATACATTAACCTATAATTAAAAAGAGAAATGAAAATCAAGTTTGTCACAGTGCTATAATTGCTAAATGTATTTAGTACAATAAGGAAAGGTAAAATTAATAAGCATGACTACTGATTAGTGTGAGTTAATTTTTCTGCAGTAGTCTGATATAATTTTAAAACTAAAGTATTTTTGTTCAGTTCATTTCTCAAATATGGATATACCAAGTGCTGATATTCAAAGTATTTAATAACTAGTACAGTAATATATATATATACTTTATTTTTAAAATTATAAATATCAGTCTTCTGCACAAAAATTAACTCACAGTAATTAGTAGTCATGCTTACTATTTAAAAAATAAAAAATAAAAATGGATTAATAATAAGATTAAAGTTCAGACAACTATTCAATAATAATGATAACTTAGATGTTAATGTTAACTTGTGCCTATCTTAAAGAATATGCAATGGTGCCAGTAGTCTGTATATAAATAGTGGCAATACAACTTAGTTGTGAGTACAGCATTTTAAGTTAATATTAGAATTTGTTAATTAATTTTTACTGCTTACATAATTATTAATATGCCATTTAACAACAGGTATGAAAGCATTAAAATATTTTTACAACTGGTAGAGTTGTATTGATATGTATCAGCTGAATATGAGTGATGGATACAACTTAGCTTTGTTAAAATATGTTTTTGTGTTAAATGAGTGCATGATAAAATGAAAACAATAGAATTATACTTATAAATATTTTAAACTATAAATATTATGAATATAATTTAAATTTATAAAATTGAAAGAAATGTTGATTCCATTTTTATAGTTTATCTACAAACAAAAAAGCTAATATAAAATTAAATTTTTTAGATGATAAAAATAAAATAAAATATTTCTTAATGATTATATAAAATTTTATTTTTTCCAGTACATTTACATTTAGTGATGAAGAAGAAGAAACTAAAAGAGTTGTACGAAGTGCAAGAGAAAAGCGGTAAGAATTAATTCAAATCCTACCATTTTAAGATTTGTATAATGAATAGAATTAATTTAAAATTTATTTTTTTTTAAATATTTCAGATATGAAGAATTGATAGATATTATTAAACAAGTAAAAAATCATAAGAAAATTAAAGATATGAGCAAGTTACTTACAAGTAAGAAAAATAAATTGCTGTTTATTAAAAGAGTTTATTCTAAAATTAGAATAAAAAGTTATAAATGATGGAAGATGTTAAATTCATACTGAAATGGACAAGAAATTTGTCTGATATTAGAAATATCAATTCCTAAAATTGATTTTAGGAATACAAATTGTTTATATTGCTTAGTAGGATTTTTCAACTAAACAAATGCTTATGAGTTAGACTTTCTTCATTTCATTTACATAATGAATGTAAAATAGAATATATTCAACTCTGAGAATTTAAATGTTTGTAAACATGTTTACAAACATTTAAATTCTCTGAGTTGTGAATTCTCATATTATCAGTGAATTCTCATATTTTTTGCACATTATACGATTCAAAGAAATGAAAAATTAATTAAACATAATATAATAGTTTGAAATTTATACATTTTTAAATTTAACACCAACTCCATTTTTAAATTTCTTGTATAGAAATTTTATCATATCAATTACCAAAAAGAATATTTTTTATAGGAGCAAAGTATTATTTATTGAAAATGAGAATTCCCATATTTAGCATTTTAACTTATCTCAATTGACTATGCATTTCTTATGAGATATAAATGATTAATTTTGTTTTTCAAATTCTAGTTACTATGCCATATATCACAATATTTTTTATATGTATTAGTCCATTTTTTTAGAGATATTTCCATCCCAAATATTAACCCAATCAACATTAAATAACAAAAAGCATGTTAAATAGAAATTAATATTTATACTATAATTTAAATAATTAAATTTTTCTGGTTATAACACTGGAATAAGCTTCCTAAAATCTGTTAGTCTAAAAGAAATAATTATTTTTTTTTTATTAAAAGCATCAATGAATTAAATATCTTACAGAAAGTTAGAAAGCTACAGTTATCTCCCCACATTTATAATCTAATCAGAAGAATAAAAACTTTAAAAAATCAAAAGAATAAAAATATAACTTGAATTATTTTAATAAATCCTATCCCATAGACATAATATCAAAAATGTTTGTTGTATTCCTGACAATATATTGTGTTCTAAGAAAAAGTAAATTTTCATTTAAATAATTCTGTATCAATTAAAGTAAGATATATATACTCAATTTTCATTTAATTAAAGTAAAGGATGTGCACTATAAGAAGTACATACTGAAATTCCAAATATATATCTGTAATTTGCATTTATATGATTATACACCCAATAGAATCCATAAATATCCCAAAATAGGAAAAATATTGCATCAATCAAATTGATCAGTTTATAACTGTCAAATTGAACGTATTTCCTCTCTGACACTTTTAGTTATTGTGTGTAACTTTTTTTTTTCTGAGCTATTTTTAGGTAAAAAAAAACGTACAAATTTTAAATATATATTGTGTGTTTTCTTTTACATTGAATATTTATATGTATTTCCTCTATGACACTTTTAGTTATTGTGTGTAACTTTTTTTTTTTCTGAGCTATTTTTAGGTAAAAAAAACGTACAAATTTTAAATATATATTGTGTGTTTTCTTTTACATTGAATATTTATTTTCAAATAATAAATGCTTCTAAAGCATTATCATCAGTGTTTTACTTATTTCTAAATAAAACTAGTTAGCTATTGGCCACTACATGCCTAAATATATCAAAAAATAAACTTTTTTCTTATCTGTCAAATTTGAGATTTTGCTATTGAACCCTTGTACGCAATCATAGCCTGCCATCCATATTAAAAATGAAAATATGATAAAGAAAGCATGTGCAGCTTTTACAGACTTAAGACTACTTTGGTCCCTGGTAGACCAAAATAGGTAATAATCATGGATGGTAATAATTATAATTATTATCTTAAAATAAAAATAATTATAATTTCTGAAATAAATGAAAAATTATTTAAATGCTTAAATGCAACCATGAATGCAATGTTTATGTAACCTTGGTGCATCGAATGCAAACTGAACCTTTCGGTCCAGGAACAGCCAACATTTTTCGATCGAAAAAGCTAGAAATTGAAGTCAAATAACAAAAAGAAGTAGCCTATACAAACATAAATAGGAAGTAAACTATGATAATTTAAAACAAAATTTTATAAAAAGATTGGGATTTAGTTTTCTAAAAGACGCAATTAAAGATTTGAAGTGAGAGGAGTTGAGTTTAGGTTTTCTAAAAGACGCAATTAAAGATTCGAAGCGAGAGAAAATAGTAACTAAAAGATGCGATTATAAATTTATAATGAGATTGGGATTTAGTTTTCTAAAAGACGCGATTAAAAATTTGAAGCGAGAGAAAATAGTAATGGCAGCACTTTCTGTCTCGGGAATTCCAGTCCGATTTGCAGATGTGCAGAAACATGGACTTCACACGCTTATTCCTTTATTATATATATATATGATTGTATTATATGCTATTTTCATATAAGTATAAAAATAAAAAAATTTAAGTTGTCCAAAACACTCTTCATTCTGGGAAAAATAAACAGTGGAGGGTCTGAATAAGTTAAACTTAGGCAATATGATTATGTCTCATTTCTAGATATGATTGTTTTAGCTTATTCAAGAGGCAAATACTCCATTTTTTGAATTCAACAAATTCAGTCCCAGATGATATGATAATAATCTTGGGCATAAATCTCACTATATAAATACTAAGATTTCAAGATTTAGCAGTAGTAGTAATAATAATAATAAATTATTATACAGAAAAATTATAATTATTGGTTTATTAAACTGTAATGTGTGTCTTATGAATTCTAATACATTTATTGATTGAATGATGATGATGTAGCTTCTTACATAAAAACAAAAATTTTGTTGTAAAAAATTATTGTTGAAAACAAATATAAATTAATGCAGTTTATTAGTATAAAAGTTTGTAAAATAAAGAAAAATTGTACCATAGGTCTTCTGCTCACATGATTAATTCATCTAAAAAAATTCTGCATATATTGAAAACTGTGTAAATCTAATAATGCTTAAATTTAATATACATGAATGGACATATTAGCAAATGGAATGGTCAAATGAAATTTATGAGCCTACTTTATCCATAGATAAGAAAATTTAAGGCCATATGATATTTTTGCAAAAATGTAAATTGTTTATTGAATTTTTCAATAACATTTTATGGAAATTTAACAAAATTTAAAAGACATGCAGAGTTATTAAAGAATTTTGCATGTCTGTGTATTTGAAACTGTATAAGTTGTGACATACAGGAATACCTCGATTATCGTGATTAATGTTGCCATGAAAAATACCGCAATAATCGAATCCGCGATAATCGGGATAAATAATGCATGTAAAATGGGTGATCATTGCCAAGGATTTTTCAAATCAATTGATTAAATTTTATATGAGGTAAAAAAGAAATCTGTTAAACGTGCTAATCTTTTAAATTGATCATTACATTTCTTCTTAATAGCTGTAGACTTGATATCATCCTTGTTTCTTTTAGCATTCATTGTAGGGGTAAATAAGAAGAGAAATAAATATCCACATGCAGATTCTCCTCTAGAGATCCCGGCGCCCCGATGCAGCTTCCTTGTAACATCTACTCAGCACCTTTACAATATTGATAAAATGATAATTTTGGCGCCCTCCTTCTTAAGGCGCCCCGATACGGTGCATCGTTTGCTTACCGGGTTTAAGCTGGCCTTGTCCACATTTACTTCAGGCAATGGCAGACAGTTACTGATGAGAAGTGAGTAGGCACCCTCAGATAAAAACGAAGTGCTTTAAGAGAGCTACTTGGAGGGTAAATGTAATTCTGGTTACATATGTAGTGGGCTATATCTGGAAACCGCGATAATTCGAATTTGGATCGCAATAATTGGAATTTTGGTATCAAATTATAAACCGCGATAATTCGAAAATTGCGATAATCGAAACCGCGATAATCGAGGTATTCCTGTAATTTGAATCTGTGTAAGTTGGGGACATACTCTAGTTAGATTAAACTAATTATTTCTTTTAAATTTTTCATCTTAACCAGCCTTTAAGAAAAGATGAATTTATCAATAAAAATTTCTAATATTAGCTAGATTAATCATATACAGGTAGTCCTTGACTTATTATGTAATCAACTTAAACTCATTTGTACTTATGATGATGATTGATCAATAAATTCTGATTGATTAATGCAATTCGTGTATATGAGTGAATGCAGAATGATCTGATATACAGAAAGCATCTTTTTTGTTTGATTTTTGTATTTTTGTGTTTGTTAACGTAATTATGATAAAATAGAGTGTAATAATAAATATTGGAAGTGGGCTGCCCATAGATTTTGTGCATTTCTGACATCTAACTTTTGATTTAGACCTTGGGGTTTGAATTGAATCTCATTATAAGTCAGAGACCACTTATATTTATTTTACAAGAAAAATTTAATATGTAATTTTAATTTTAGGTTTTGAAAATTTAAGCAGAGCTTTTATGAAAGCTAAACCTGTTATTGACAAAGAAGAAGGTGGAATGACTCCAAAGTTTTACATTCGATGCCTTGTAGAATTAGAAGATTTTATTAATGATGTATGTATACTCTTTTAACCATTTTAACTAATTAAGTTTTAATAGGTTAAAAGTAAACAGTTAAAATGTTTACTTTTAAGTTAGTGAAATTATTTTAACTGTTAGTATCTTTAAATTAATATTTTATTTATAATTTAAAAAGAACATTTTTGTGAAATTTTTTCTAGTTTCTCATATTTCAATTTTAATAGAATGATAGTTTGTTAATAATACTTTAAATTATAGTGGATGCTATATATGGTTAGCAAAAAATTACTTATTCATTATGAAAATATTTAAATCTGATTAAAAAATAAATACTATAATAACTATATTCATGTTTCAAAAATAAGATTATCATCAGCTATATAATGATGTCATTGCTCATCAATAAAAAATTTTCATTAATTACAAGTTTGTATTAATCCTTATATTACAAGCTTAGAAATTCTATCTTCAGAGATTTTGAATAAATTAATTCAATATTACTAAAAGAAAAAAAAAACATTAAAATGTATTACAGAATTTTTGTTTAGAATGTTTGCAGAGATATTAAGCTGAAATATATGAAATAAAATAATCAAAAATGTTTTCTAAATATACAGTTTATTGCCTAGATGAATGCCTTTGAAGTTTGTGTTTTATATAGTAATTTCCAATTATTTGTTTTTATACTAATATAATTTAATATCACATGATTAAAAAAAAATATTTATATAATTTAAGAATTTTTAAATATTCATTTTTTCATTTAAAGTTTAACATAAAAATTATGTATATTATGTTTTAAGTGTTGGGAAGATCGAGAAGGACGAAAAAATATGTCAAAAAATAATTCTAAGTCTTTGGCTACTCTTCGTCAAAAATTGAGAAAATATAATAAAGATTTTGAATCTGAAATTGCCAACTACAGAGAAAATCCAGATGTTGAAGATGAAGAAAAAGATGAAGAAGAGGATATGGGTAATTGATGATTATAATTTATTGTATTATTTAAGTTAGAATTATTCTTTATATATAGGCATACATAAATACGTTTGTATAAGGCTCAAGAATTTTATCAGAAAAGATTTCTAAATCGGGAGTATCATCTTATATGTTAATAAATAAATAAAAATTAATACGTTTGTATAAAGCTCAAGAATTTTGTCAGAAAAGATTTCTAAATCGGGAGTATCATCTTATATGTTAATAAATAAATAAAAATTAATGGAAAAATTTTCTGTATTTTGAATTTCATTTGATTTGCTTTTTAGCAATGTATCACAAAACTACAGTCTTTATTTTTTATAGAACCATACAAACTAAATTTTCTTTATACTTTTGATCCCAAAAGCTCTGGAATGGCTCAGCTATTTAATAATCTTTGTTTAGACAATGACTAATTGATTTGATTTTACCAGGTATTTTAATCTAGAATTAAAATCCCTAGTAAAATCTGATATCTGCCAAATTCAATAAATTTCTAAATATTCTTCAAATAAAACAGCAATAATAATGATTCATTGTAAAAATTAAAAATCATTGTTGTAATATGCTATTGAATGTTTCACCAAATATAAAACAAAATAACAGCATATATAAATTCAATGAAAAAATGTCAATTTGTAATATTTATTGAAAAATTGAGATCAGATTGTAAGAAATACTTGCACACTTGCCTGTGCATATTTAAATTAAATTTTATGAAGAAAATAACAATTTATATTTAAGTTTGACAAATATATATCACAGTTTAACATTTAAAAGAAATAATCAAGTGTAATTATAAATATATATATATATATTAATTGAACTTATAAACCTCCCATCATTAAGAAGCTTAAAAAGATCAGTTCTATGTCTGTCTATATATCACCCCCTAATAACTTTTGAATTAATTGGCAGATTTTCATGAAATTTGGTAATAATAATCTGTCATTAAAGGACACCTTGACACCACATCCTTTTAATCCTGAAGGATAGAATTTTAATTTTTTTACAATTTTAGTTTATATGAGGGTTATTTTTTAAATAAGGTCCGTTTTTTAATCAAAAGAAAAATACTGCAAATATGCGAACTCGTTGAACTTTTTTCGTTCCCATTGAATCATTTTGACGAATTCTTAATGATTTTTAAAGATAAAAAATAATATAAATTTTGAAAAAAATTGTTGATTCTAGAACTTTTTCTCAGAATTGATTGATCTTTCCAAAGAATTGTTTCATGGTTTCCGAAAATTCGTCGAAAAGGTGGAGCCGATAATAACAAGAATTAACATTTTCCATTAATTTTCTTTTAACTTTTTTCTTTTTATTTTTTTCCAAATCAAAATGCAGCGAAAACCTCTTTACCTACATGTTCAATTTGCATCATATTCTATAAAACAGTATTGAACATCTCCATAAGATATAGCCTACTCGTAATATCTCTATTAAAGAGCGAAATTTAAAAAAAAAAAAAATTGCCTAAATTATTATGAAATTTCTATAATAAAAAATAATTAAATCATAAAATAAACCTAATTTATAATATTGATTTTTTTATTAATCCTTGATTAATAGAAATCGCATTTTGAGTATAAAATTTTAAGGCCTACAAACGTTTTCCAATGTATTCCAATTCCGAACTCCGATTTTAGTCGAAAACCTCATAAAATATTTAGCGAATTGCATAAAATGTTCTTTAAACAAGACGAAGGAAAGCTTATTAACTTGCAACAAGCTTCAGACGTCCTATTTGGTCCAGGGGCCTAATGGCTTATCAGCACTTAGACCTCTAATTCTTACTTTTAAGATAAATCAATCTAAATAAGTATAGGCTATCTGTTGTAAGGACTAATTAATAATAGATCGGGTCTCTACTTAAATGACCTATTAAGGCTAATTAGTTCTAATGATAGACTTTAAATTTATAAAATAAAAAAAAAAGTAAAAGGCTAAGTTGTTGAATTCATGAAAATTTTCATACAGATATCTAGAGTTTAAAGTGTTAATCTTTTCTTTCGCATAATTTTTGTACCGAGGTTTGTTAAAAGATTAAGGATAGATTAAGGATAGATTAAGGATAAAGATTAAGATAATTAAGGATAAAACTTACCTTTGATCTCTTAGTGAGTTTTTGTGGGAGAAAGGCCGCGTACTCAATGAACTTAAACAAAGGGACCCATGGGCTTAACCTGGTGATTTTGGTCTAATTCCATTGGTTCTATTGGTAGACCAACAGCTGTCGGGGCTCAACGATTAAAATAACAGCTGTATTTCCTAAAGTTTATTAAGGGAGCCCTGGTATACTTTATAAACTTTTATTTAACGATCGGTTCAATCCACTTTAAAAAATTTCAATTTATTTCTATTAAACTAAATAAATAAAAAAAAGTTGTAATTAAAAGTAAAATAGCTTTCTAGACCCATTAATTTTGGTTATAGGATTGATAAATGACCTTCATGCGTGCAGGAATTTCTTTTTTTAAGTATTAGACCTGTTTCTTCCATCTTTATCTCTCAGCAAAACACTAGCGGACTCTTATTTGTATAGACCAGTTATGAACTAGATCTTCTATATACCGTACTTACATTTAATTTTTGATGAGAAGTTTCGTTTCAGGGTGCGGTCTCAACTTGATTTTAGTTTTTCCAAAATTTTATATCTCCTTATATATTTTAAGAAAAGCATCTCATATAATAGTGCACATACAGAAAGAAAAGTTACAATAATATAGAAAAACTAATCATAGCGCTTATAAATTTGATCAAAATTTGCAATCTCTAAAACCGAATCTTTCAACTTCATCTCGCAACTAGACGACTAGAATAGAAGGCATAAAATGAATAAAACTAATAAAGATCTACGGTAATTTATACTTAATACTCTCCCGAATGTAAAAGATACATGATTTGTATAGGATTTGGTAAAAGATAATCATGCTAGAAGAAGCAAAAGTTTTCGCTATAACCGAAGACCTTATACCACTCATAAAACTCCATCCAATTCATCATCCTTCAACCTTTACGACTAAATTTTATCTTCCGAGATTTATTTTCAGTTTTAAATTCGTTTTGCTTTTCTTGTAGTCGCTGTCATATTTTACGGTTTTACTATATACCTGTGCAGGGTTGACGACAGCACTTCTTCTCTAACTTAGTCGTAAAAGTCATTCAAATAGAGGCTGCGACTAATATTCTTAATTTGTAACGGCTTTATACTCTTTTATGGGTCTTATATGTTTGTAAAAATTGTAAAATATATTTTCTAGAGATTGTAAATTATTCAAAATGTTTCTTTACGTTTTAATTATTGTTAATTAATTTTTAACTTTCGTATTTTCGAACGAAATAAAGAGCCATCTCTATTAACAATAGAGTAAAAGCATCGCATCTTTCGTTAATTTATATAATATATATTTAGGGCCTGTCATTGTTTACGTTAATGGAAACATTTTGTTGCGCTCTTAAGATTATATATATATATTTTTTAATAAATAGATGATAAGCTTATACGGCATTTAATTCTTTAGCATCGATCCAAAATTAAGTTCTCCAATAAAAACTCGGATTAAAGAAAAAAAGATTCAAAAGATCGGCTCTGAATAAAAAAACTGCACAATCCCGAAAACAAGATTTTGTTCATGAAAAAGTTTAAACAAACGTATTGCCTTTTTTTCATAGATAGGCTAGGTTTCTAACCGAAGCATAAACTGAAGAAGAATAACAATTTTCTTTCGCTCCGTATTTTCTTTAACATCCGAGGTAACAGAGAACAGAAGGCAAGACGCTTTTCAGATTTCACAATTTTTTTTTTTTTTTTAAATTTTCTCGCAATCTTAACAGCATTTTTTAATTGTTCTCGTCTTTTGTTAATATAATTATGACACTGGTTCAGTTTTCTTTACATACCTAGCATGAAAAATCTGGGATAAATATATTCAAAAGGGCCTCTAATAGGAAGATAAAAAAAAAAAAAATTGTATAAGCGAAACTCGCTTTTCAGATTTCACAATTTTTTTTTTTTTTTAAATTTTCTCGCAATCTTAACAGCATTTTTTAATTGTTCTCGTCTTTTGTTAATATAATTATGACACTGGTTCAGTTTTCTTTACATACCTAGCATGAAAAATCTGGGATAAATATATTCAAAAGGGCCTCTAATAGGAAGATAAAAAAAAAAAAAATTGTATAAGCAAATTAGATCACAATCTTAGGCCAAGAAAATAACGCTTCCTTATTTTTCTACCATATAAAATTTTTTAAATTTATTAGAAATTAGATTTAATAGTCAAAAATAGACAGATTAGCCAAAACACGGTTAAAAATCTCTACTCGTTTAGTTCTTGCCAATTTGTTTGTTCTCACATTTATTCTACAATATAATAATAACTGTATTATATATATTATCTAATTTTTATAATGATATTTGTGTCTAAGGCTGGCAAAATTCTTCAACCGCCGTTAATTATATATCGTACGTTATCGTTAAAAACTTTCATATTCGAGAAATGAGTAGCGTATTGTCTGTTTACCTATCGCTACTATTTTAGCGAGAAAATATAAAGAATGTTTTATAAACCGTTATTTACTTTTTGCACAAATGATTGGATTGAAGACGAAAAGTAAATACGTATTACTGTAGAAGTTATCGGGAGAAAGACTCGAACGGAGAGCGCCATCTGTAGGAGAGTTTTGAGAAAATTACTTATTTTTCTTCTTTTCTCATTTCTTTTCCGGATTTGTGCTTAATCACGCTAATTATCCTTTTTTATTAAATTATTATTTTGAAATATTTAAACATCTTTACCAATTCGCTAATACTTCCTCTATTTAGATAAAACTTTCGAGGTTAAGTACGGCAAAGAATGTGTAGAAAATCGTCTTTTTAAAATATTTAAAAAGTTATATCGGGTCGGAATATCTTATCGAGAAGCCAAGTCCGCTCCACTTATAAGGCTGAGGAGTTCGCTTAATAGAATCAGATTTTATTATCTCGCAAGATGTTTGACATGATCATAATGACAATTTTATAACTCATTATGGCTTTAATCAAATTATTATCGAGATAATAAATAATTTCGCACGTTCGGTTTATAATCTAAGTGATAAAGTTCAAATATAAAAAGAGATAAAATCCTATTGAATTTTTTTCTTTTGTTTATGGTCTAGTTTCATATCCGTTCGAGTCTTTTATAAAAGGCATCTATAGAGAGCAAAGCGGTGATGTAAAAATAGATAAATTTGTATAATAGTACCATAATAGGATAATAATACGTTTTTAAGTTTGCAACTAAAAAACGCAATATTTAAAGATGGACTTGATCTGGGCTTTTTTTGTTAGTTTTTTTTCTGTTCGTTTAGTTCCTTTTGTGATAAAAAAAAAATGTGATCCGGATAAGTTGATTTAAAAAGCAATTTGAAGCTTTTATTTCTTAGACTATAATAATAATATAATTTATTTTTCTGATCTCAATCTTTTATATAAACTTTTCATATTTATATAAAAATTTGCATTATAAACATGTATATTTTAATAAAATTTCTATCTAAATATTTTTCTCTTAAATTTCATTAAAATATCAGCAAGCTTTCTACAAATCTTTTCATTATTTAAGTTAATAACTTCTATATTTAAACTTTTTTTAATGAATTTCCATTTATTAAATCTATACTTCCTTATTAATTTCATAATATGCAAAATTTCTGCAAACTCATCTTCTAGTTATATTCTATCTATGCTGAATCATTTGACTTTCCTCTTATACCCTCTTTAAATCTACTCTTCGGTTACAAATTTATGTTTAGGTACCTAAATAGCGTGTTATACTCCTACAGCAAGACATTTCGGGTCTCAGGTACATAACCAGTAGATATAAGTTAGCAGAAAAGCTAGCCTTTTGACCAGAAGCGATCGTCAAACATCGGAGCAAAGCAGAGTTTGAAGTATTCTATTGATTTTGATTTGGAGCCGGGGATGTTGGGGGGTCGCTTAGGGCCCCGTGCGGCGCGTCACCATAGTAACCAAAGTTGACGTGACAGGAAATTGGCCCCGCCCATTCCCAGCAGTAGCGTGTATTTTTGAGAGGACATGAACTTCCCTTGTCAAGGCTGATGTTCTCCTTTCCCATCTGCTTTGTTGGGATTTACTGAAGATAAAGATTGAAAAGAGATAAAGTGAGATGAAATATAACTTGTCCTCTATTAAAATAAGGATAAGTATAGGCCACAGACAAATTTTAATAGTTGGTTATCTTTTAAGACTGATAGGTTATCAATTTTAAGTGGAAATCAGCTTGCGTCGCATTTTCATTAGTTAAAGTTGCTACATGATTTCTTACATCAGATTTGTTTGCATTCGATGAATATTCTTCTGAACTATACAATACTTTGTCTATAGGACAAGATGCAGATCCAGGAACTGGCCAAAATTTTCCCTTTTGAGTAGAAGTTATGTCCATTTTTCATACGCAATGCTTGAACTATATTTGCGATAAAATTCTAACAAAATTTTAAACGCAACTTTAAACTATTAAAAATTAACAATATGTTAATAATCTAGTAATTTTAACAATTTGACAAAAATAAAATTCAAACAGAAATAATTTTATAAAATTTTCTGCCGCAGTGAAAAAAAAAAAAAATATTAATTAAGTAGTTGCGATATAACAATAAATAGAACGACTTGAAAGAAATTGAGAGTCATCGTATTTAGTGCTGCTGTAAAAACAAATAGAATTTTAATTAACTGAGAAAGCTCAGGAGAGAAGCAACGGGCAAAATTTCTCTTTTCTTAATTCTTCAGGTCTAAATTATTAGAAAAATGCGCCAGAGAAAACTTTGCTTTTTCCACAAAACTAAAATGAAAAGAGCTAATGCTTATCCGGTTCTTTTGGAAGTAAATAAATTTAATCGAGCTGTCTTATAATTCTTAATTGTTACGATGGCAGGTGACAAGTTTAGGTAAAGGTAGAATGAGGTACACGTTGTTTTTCTATCATCTTTAGTCGACTGAAAGACGTTTTGACACCTCGACTAATTCTGTAAGGGATCTGCGCATCATTCACCTATAGGCTATTTTCAAAAGAAGTTTAGCTAGGTTACTTAATAAGCCTACTTAAAAGTTAAAAAGAAAGCGAGCAAAGTGAGAGTTTAGGTAATGAGATTAATATCGATGCTTTAATTATTTAAAATGTCGCTCTACCGCTATTTAAGCAAAAATAAAGAAAAGAAAAAAAATTAGAAGTGATCATTCGTATTAACTGTCAAGTTTTTAATTAAAGTTATTCCCATTGAAATTGTTCTTCTATAATAAAAGTATTTAATTGCCATTAAGGCTATTTTTAGTTTCGAGAATAAATGAAAATGATATTTATACATTCCAGTAATTATTTTTCGCTTTATCAAATTAGGAAATGATTTTTTTTTCTTTCTCTTCATTTTTCTCGATAAAATTCATTTCTCTCGACGAAATTAAATTTGAATGGTGGCTATGACGATGTTTACATCCAGGCCTAGACACATGCCAACTTTCCACTTATACTCTGCATTCCATATAAATTTACGCTTGCATTATAAATTGTTATTTTATTAATTATTTTACTTATCTGTTATTTAAAATAGCATATTTCCTACTTAGTGCATTTTTCTTAGATAAATTTGCGTTGTTTTTAGCGGATGGATAGACGCATTTTGCACCAAATCGACCTATAAGCGCGCAAGCTAGACATCTACACTTTATATACACATTTTTCTAAAGCAACAATGCGAGTTATAAAAACCTTTATGGGGCGAAACCTTCCATTAAAACAAGTTTAAAAACTAAGCCTGGGCTTATTTAATGATCATACGATGAAATAATTACTGAAGATTGTAAGATTTTTATGACTATTAATAATAATAATAATAATCAGTAACTGTATTCGATGAATATTCTTCTGAACTATACAATACTTGTATATAGGACAAGATGCAGATCCAGGAACTGGCCAAAATTTCCCCTTTTGAGTAGAAGTTATGTCCATTTTTCATACGCAATGCTTGAACTATATTTGCGATAAAATTCTAACAAAATTTTAAACGCAACTTTAAACTATTAAAAATTAACAATATGTTAATAATCTAGTAATTTTAACAATTTGACAAAAATAAAATTCAAACAGAAATAATTTTATAAAATTTTCTGCCGCAGTGAAAAAAAAAAAAAATATTAATTAAGTAGTTGCGATATAACAATAAATAGAACGACTTGAAAGAAATTGAGAGTCATCGTATTTAGTGCTGCTGTAAAAACAAATAGAATTTTAATTAACTGAGAAAGCTCAGGAGAGAAGCAACGGGCAAAATTTCTCTTTTCTTAATTCTTCAGGTCTAAATTATTAGAAAAATGCGCCAGAGAAAACTTTGCTTTTTCCACAAAACTAAAATGAAAAGAGCTAATGCTTATCCGGTTCTTTTGGAAGTAAATAAATTTAATCGAGCTGTCTTATAATTCTTAATTGTTACGATGGCAGGTGACAAGTTTAGGTAAAGGTAGAATGAGGTACACGTTGTTTTTCTATCATCTTTAGTCGACTGAAAGACGTTTTGACACCTCGACTAATTCTGTAAGGGATCTGCGCATCATTCACCTATAGGCTATTTTCAAAAGAAGTTTAGCTAGGTTACTTAATAAGCCTACTTAAAAGTTAAAAAGAAAGCGAGCAAAGTGAGAGTTTAGGTAATGAGATTAATATCGATGCTTTAATTATTTAAAATGTCGCTCTACCGCTATTTAAGCAAAAATAAAGAAAAGAAAAAAAATTAGAAGTGATCATTCGTATTAACTGTCAAGTTTTTAATTAAAGTTATTCCCATTGAAATTGTTCTTCTATAATAAAAGTATTTAATTGCCATTAAGGCTATTTTTAGTTTCGAGAATAAATGAAAATGATATTTATACATTCCAGTAATTATTTTTCGCTTTATCAAATTAGGAAATGATTTTTTTTTCTTTCTCTTCATTTTTCTCGATAAAATTCATTTCTCTCGACGAAATTAAATTTGAATGGTGGCTATGACGATGTTTACATCCAGGCCTAGACACATGCCAACTTTCCACTTATACTCTGCATTCCATATAAATTTACGCTTGCATTATAAATTGTTATTTTATTAATTATTTTACTTATCTGTTATTTAAAATAGCATATTTCCTACTTAGTGCATTTTTCTTAGATAAATTTGCGTTGTTTTTAGCGGATGGATAGACGCATTTTGCACTAAATCGACCTATAAGCCGTCTTAAATAAGAACAATATCAGATTGACTGATATTGTTAGGTATTTAGCCTTAGTATATGAATTATACCCAAGCTTAAGTATAAAAGAAACTCTTACTTGCCTCCAGGGCCATGAAATATAGCCAAAAGCTAAACAGGACCTGAAGACATGACACAGAGATGAGGCCAGAAGGTCAATGTCCTGTTGTAAAAACATCAGCAAAATATGTCTGGCCTAGCAAATTTGAATGGCTTAATTACTCACAGCTCATCTAATATTTAATTGATTGATCACATTCTTAACCAGATCCCAATCCCCCCTCATGGCACAATAAACATGTTCATTTTAAGTCTGATTGAATCTGTGAAAAAGATGATCCTTCAATCAAAAATAGACCCAGGTAAGTGGGTACTCAGTGGACTGATGGGGTAATGAGCCATCATATTCATTAGATAGCAACTCTACAACAATTTTTATTTACTGTTTCATAAAAATATAATTTAAAAGACTATTATTGTATCCATATGAATCCATAGAATCTATTCATTGGTAAATTTTGAAAATCATATGCTAATGAATTGAGAGAAAAATATATGTAAGAATATTTCTGAGAGGTTTTGAGGTACTTATCATGAAAGAATGCATTGAAAAAACACAAGTTTAACAATGATGCTAAAAAATTTAGTATCATCTTTAAACTTGTATTATTTTCACTGCAAAATTCCTGATGAAGAATAATCAATACTTTAGCAAATAGAAATATCTAAAAGATTTTTAAAACAGATGTAAAAGATAATCAAATAATTTTTATAATATGAGGCATTTTATTGAAAAATTTCTCAGGCTGATCGGCCTGAGGAATTTTTGAGTACTGAACATTCTGATCAGAATGTTCAGTCTGCTCATCATCTCCTATCCTGGAAAGTTCATACTACACAAAAACCTATTACAAATTAGACCTATAGATGAAATATCTTTTTGTATTTTCAAAGCTAATTTTTTCTGTTTTATTAAATTCATAAAATCTGATTATTTTAATTAATAGATTCATAAAACTTTGAAATATATTTTGTAAGAACTATTTAAGCTGATAAAGTCATAACTTTGTGACAAAATGCATACTCATATCCATTTCTATAAATCAGTTATCAAAAGAAGTTCTAAATAAATAGTTATTTTAATGCCAGTAATTCCATCTCTTTTATTAAGCAGTAAAATCATGCAACTAGTTTGTCCTGTTACTTTATTGCAACTGAATTTATTGTTCATCCATATTTCAATGATCATATTAAACATTCAAACTTTGATTTTTGCAAATACTTTCATTGTATTGCATACAGTATATATAAATAATAATATTTATATATTATTATTTATATATACTGTATACAAATTAATAATATTAATTTTAATTTTATTAATATCCACACTTTTCTCTAAAATCACAATTTAAAAACTTCTTTTGTTAAATAAAGAAATTGAAAAAACATTTTAATTATAAAATGTTCAAATTGGAGAAAATATAGAGAACTGAACTTCCTTGTTAATTTTTTTGAGAAAAGCTTTTTTCCCTGTTTATATTGAAAAAAAATACTATCATTGTTAAAATTCTGTATGCCCAATGTATAACTATTGATGTTGAGAAAAATTAGGAGTGCTGCAGTTCCACAGTGCCTATGCATGAGCTGCCCCTGCTCCTTCCATACCAAATAAGCCATGTACCAAAATATTGGATGATTTCTGAATTACTGACATTAAAAATCCAATGCATTGCCTCATGTTATCAGAAAATAAATAAATGGAAGCAAATTATTTATAGATTTCATTGTTTCATATTATTCTACAATTATTTTATAACTGTTTTTATCATAGCCCTAATAATTTATAAATTATTTTATTAATTACCAAAGTGCAGCAATTTTTAATTATTAATGAAATATAAAATGAAAGGATTATTGTGATCATGCAGAGATTTTATATACAGGTAGGCCTCGATTAGTCCGAATAATTGGTTCCACAAATTTCTCGCACTATTCGAAGTATTAACTATGTGTAAAATATGGTAATTGGTTCTTGCTTTATGAGATTCCAGCCATTAGCTAACCTCACGATGAATAACCACAATACTAACTTAACACTGGCCATTAGCTAACTTCACAATGAATAACTACAATAAACTTAACACTAACCATTAGCTAAGTTTCACGATGAATAACCACAATAAACTTAACACTAACCATTAGCTAACCTCACGATGAATAACCACAAACTTAACCACTAACTTCAGTTTAAAAGAAAAATTTATTTTCATATTTTACATCATTGTTCATCATCTAAATTATTAGCTAATCTCACGATGAATAACCACAATACTAACTTAACACTAACTGTTTATGATATTCTGGCCATTAGCTAACTTCATGATGAATAACCACAATACTAACTTAACACTAACTGTTTAAGAGAAAATCCACGATGAATAACCACAATAAACTTAACACTAACTGTTTAAGAAATATAGGATGAAGAATAACCACAATAAACTTAACACTAACTGTTTAAGAAATATTTATTTCCACAATACTAACTTAACACTAACTGTTTAAGAAATATTTATTTTCAGATTTTACACCATATTTTTACATCATTGTTCATCATTTAAATTAATAACCACGATAAACTTAACA
This sequence comes from Olivierus martensii, assembly GCA_000484575.1. NCBI lineage: Eukaryota > Metazoa > Arthropoda > Arachnida > Scorpiones > Buthidae > Olivierus > Olivierus martensii. Next base: position 128,054 of record AYEL01078312.1, read on the forward strand.
CTAACTGTTTAAGAAATATTTATTTTCATATTTTACTCATCTGAATTATATATGTTTGTTCATATTTTACATCATCTGAGTTACATATGTTTATTCGTCATCTAAATTAATAACTTACCAGGAATTGCGCCTCATACCATCATCAAACCAACCGCCAAATATATATATATGTAGGAATATTGCAAAATATATGTAGTAATATATGTAGGAATATTGCAAAATATTTTTAAATTTAATTTGTATTTAATGTTTGCTTAATTTAAGATTTTAGTCAGTCAGAATTTGGTGCTTTAGAAACGTAGAAAGATATAAAGTAATGACTTCCATGGCAAAACTGCTAATCTGGCAAGTTCTAAAATCAAGGAAGTTGGATAGTTGATGAACCTATGATCATACACTGACGGAAAAAAAAATCCCAACACCAAGAAAAAATTATTGTAGAGTAATGATAACATATTTGTTTTCTGTCATATATTATCTAAATTATATATAAAGTTTTTTTATATATTCCTGTCAAGGATAAGAATGAAATGTTATTTTCATAAATGTGATTTTTTTTTTGAAGTTTAAAGGGTGAAAAAATATTTCATATTGAGAGAATGGCACTAATGTTTTATGAAATATAATATTACATTTATAAGTAGTATATACACCTATCCCTCGATTTGCATGGTACTCAATTTACATGGTTTTTAAATAAAAACAAAAAAAATTTTTTTTGGATTTTATTTTGATTGTTTTGCATTATGCCATTTATAAAATTTTTTGGGTTTTATTTTGATTGTTTTTTGCATTATGCCATATATTTATGTTTTATTTTGATTGTTTTGCATTATGCCATTTATAAATTTAAAAAAGAATTTTATTTTGATTGTTTTGTATTATGCCATTTATAAATTAAAAGAGCGTTTTATTTTGATTGTTTTGTATTATGCCATTTATAAATTAAAAGAGTATCAATAAATAACAATTTGTGGGCTTATGAGTTCGTAGAGATTAATAAAGAGTGAATACAGCTATATTTTGTATAGTCTAATTTGTTTACATACAAAATAAAATAATCTTGTTTTGCTATAACTAAATTCAATACAAAATCCGATAATTATCTCATACAACACTATCTTATTTCAGAATAACTCACAGTTCTTAGTCCACTTTCGCTTTCACAGTAAATTCAATACAAAATCCGATAATTATCTCATACAACACTAATCTATCTTCACTATAACTAAATCGAAAACAAAATCCGATAATTATCTCATACAACACTAATCTATGTCTTTACTAAATTCACTACAAAATCCGATAATTATCTCATACAACACTAATCTATGTCTTTAATGTAACTCACAGTTCTTCTTAGTCCACTTTCGGCTTTCAGTTTATCGCTGAACTTTCGCTTTATCACTCACTATTAACTTTTACTGTCCAAGTCTCGCAGTTCAAAGACAGTTCTTCTTAGTTCACTTTCACTTTCACAATTTATCGCTCACTATTAACTTTTACCTCCACTTTCGCTTTCACAATTTATCGCTCACTATTAACTTTTACTGTCTAAGTCTCATAATACTAATTTATGTCTTTAATTCAGAATAACTCACAGTTCTTCTTAGTCCACTTATTTTCACAATTTATTGCTCACTATTAACTTTTACTGTCCAAGTCTCGCTTGCCTTTAATTCAGAATAACTCACAGTTCTTCTTAGTCCACTTTCACTATTCACAATTATCACTCACTATTAACTTTTACTGTCCAAGTCTCACAGTTCAATTAAACCCAACTCAGGCTTGCAGCTCGCCTATTTATACAATTTTCCTACATTCTAGATTGTACAATAACTGTCAAGTTAAGAATCATCTTGTTTCTAGAAATTTTGTAACAAATATTCCTTTCTGCTGTTCAGCACCTTTTTTTCCATTTTTCTTTAATCCTTATCTCATTTGTATGTTTAAAAAATATACAAATGAGATAATTTAGTAACTTAAACACAAGCACTTCTGCAGTTAAATTCAGTTTACTATTTTATTCGATTTTTGAATTTGTTCTGTAGTTCCATTAACCTTGTTAACTGATGATGGTATCAGAGATACCGAAAACGTTTTTAAGTTTTAATAAAATAGTAAACTGAATTTAACTGCAGTGCTTGTGCTTAAGTTATTATCATATTGATTAGCAGTTTTGAAAGCTTGGATTATTGTATGAGATAATTTAGATTGATAAGGTCATAAAGAACATATCCTTGACTTTTCTTTATCTTCTTTAGATAGATTTACATGGTTTACAGTTTAATTGAACATATCCTTCTATTTTATATGAATTCTGTATCTCATTTTACACGGTTTTAGTTTGCACAATTTTTTCAGGAACGTATCTACCATGTAAATCGAGGGATGAGTGTGTGTTTATGTACATATTTATTTATTTTCGAAAGACAATTATTTCGATAAATCTGAAGCAAATGCATATTTATGTATAACTACAAGAATACATCGATTATCGCGGTTATTGTTGCCATGAAAAATACCGCAGTAATCGAATCCGCGATAATCGGGATAAATAATGCATGTAAAATGGCTGATCACTGCCAAGGATTTTTCAAGAAATCGATTTTTCGGGAAAAAAAGAAATGTGTTAAATGTGCTAATCTTCTAAGGTGATCACTCTAGATTCTTCTTGATAGCTATAGACTTGATATCATCCTTATTTATTTTAGCATTCATTGTAAGGGTAAATAAGAAGAGAAATAAATATCCACATGTAGTATCGGCTCTAGAGGTCCCGGCGCCCGTTGCAGCTTTCATGTAACATCTACTTAACAATATAAAGATTGCTGAATAACAATATTGAGAAAATGATAATTTTGCCTCCCCAATGCAGTGCATCATCTGTTTACCAGGTTAAGCTAGACCTGTCAACAGGTACTTAGGTAAAGGCAGACAATTACTGATGAGTGGTGAGTAAGCGTCGTCAGATAAAAACGAAGTGCAAAAGAGAGCAAATCAGGCAGGATCCGGCTCGCCGCATAAAATAGAGCACATTATAGTTTTAAGACCCAAATTTATAAAATTCTACTCGAAAACAAATAATAAAATGATGGATATTCTGTAGTATTCTTGAATTAAATATTTTGCATTTTAATTTACTTTTATAGCGTATTAATAAAACCCATTTTTTATTGTTATGTATTTGTTCGTAATATTCTGTTCGGTATTAAATTAAATAAAAAATGTACAAAATGTTGTGGTTTAAAAAATTTTGAGAAGGAAATTTAAGCCTGGAAGATGAGCCACGTTCAGGACGACCTTCGGTCGTCAATGACACGGACATTTCCGCACAGCTTGCAAGTAATCCTCGATTAACAACAAGGGAGCTTGCTGAGATACTTAATATATCCAAAACAACCATCGATGACCACCTAAAATCAATGGGATGGATCAGTAAGTACGACGTTTGGGTTCCCCATGAACTTTCTGAAAAAAATCGGATGGATAGAGTTGCAGCTTGCGTTTCTTTGCTGGGCCATCTTAAGTTTGAGCCGTTTTTAAAAAGAATTGTGACTGGAGATGAAAAATAAATTTTATATGACAATGTGGAGAGAAAAAAACACTGGTCTAAACCAAATTTGCCTGCACTTCAAACACCAAATCCAAACATCAACCAACAAGGTCATGCTCAGTGTTTGGTCAAATTTTAAAGACATAATTTTTTATGAGCTGTTAAAAACCAAGGAAATTATCAATGGAGACAAATATTGTAGTCAACTGGACAATTTAAGAAAGGCCAGACAAATACTGTAGTAACTGGTCAATTTAAGAAAGGCAATTGTGGAAAAATGACCATCACTAGCGAACAGAAAAGGTGTTAGAATTAATAATACTGTTGGTTATGTTCAAAGAAAAAAAAATAAAAGGAGAGAAAAAAGGAGAGAGGATGTTAACGATGATGACACAACAGAAGTTAAAGGAGTTTGACTGGGAAATTCTCATTCGCCCTCCATTTTCGGCAGACATTGCGCCTTGGATTACTATCTCTTTCGATCACTACAAAATTCTCTACAAGGGAAAAAATTTATAAATATTGCTGAAGTCAACGGAGTTTTATTCCGGGAGAGTCTCAACATTTTGGTGACCCGAACATGATTATTACCAAGCTAAGATGGAGACTTTGTTGAAGAGGAGAAAGCCTGTGAGAGCCCTTTTTACTAGAACCTTTAATACCTTGATGACTTCTTTGAACGAAACAGATCCAGATAAAGAGGTCGTAAGGGCTCAGTTTACTACGTTACAAAGGATAAAAATGGATTTGGCGATACTTGATGAACAGGTGTGCACTCTGTTATTGTTAGATCCTGATGCCGACAAGTACGAACAAGAATATTCTGCCATTGAGGAGTACAGAGAAAAAATGGACTGAGCGAAAGTGAGTACTGACATTTTTCTTAATAAACCCTCGATTGAGCAACAAATGGTTACCCCACAATGTTTGACGGTGGGCCATCTTGTCTCTATGAGAAAGAAATTGAAACTTCCGAAGATAGAACTTGTCAAGTTCGGCGGAGAGATTAAAAACTGGCTGATGTTTTGGAGTCAGTTCAAGAGAATCCATGAGGACGATGAGATAGAAGATGAAGATAAGTTTCAGTATTTGATTCAATGCATGACACCAGGAACCAGAGCCCGGGAGATAGTAGATAGTTTTCCTCCTACCGCAGAGAATTATACAAAGGCGATAGAGAGGTTAAAGACGCGATTTGGGAAAGAACTACTCACCGAATTCTACATTAGAGAACTCTTGGGATTGGTCATAAAAAACGCCACGGAGAATAAGAGAAAGGGAACACCCACCATTATGTACGATAAACTCGAAGCGCATTTGAGGGCTCTGGAGTCAATAGGCATGACTTCAGATGCCTACTCTGCTATGTTGTTCCCACTTGTCGAATCCTGTGTACCAGAAGAGATCTTGAGGGTGTGGTTGAGAAGTCCAGCATCAACGGGCTCGGAAGACAACAGTTATGGAAGGAGACTGATGAACTTACTGTCGTTCTTAAGAGCTAAAATTGAAGGGGAAGAGAGGATTTCCCTTGCCAAGACTGGATTTAAACAAAATGAGAATGACATGGTGGGAGAAAAGAGAAGAACCGTAGGAGAAACCCTACCCACTGCGGCAAGTTTATTCTCGGGAGAAAAGGGGAGGAATTTACATAACTGCGTCTTCTGTGAGAAACCACATGAGAGCAAAGAGTGCTACCAGGCACAAAAAATGACTATGGAACAGAAACAGAATCTAATGCGAAAGGGTGGCGTGTGCTTTATTTGTTTGAAGAACGGCCACTGTTCGCAAGTGTGCAAGACGAATGTTAAATGTTTGGTCTATGGAAAACGCCACTGGACCGTGATGTGCCCCGAACTGTCGACAGACAAAAACAAGAGGTTTTATGTGTGGAAATAATTACAGAAAGGAAATAAATATAACAGTAATATTAGAAAAAGCATGTTTAACACCACCTTCACTAACACTTTTAACTTTTTTGGGAGCCATAATAAAGGATAAATTTAATTAAATAAAGAAAAAACTAAAATATCAACACTTCTTGGAACTTTA